>PVIY010026872.1:0-34847 GCA_004026745.1 Myrmecophaga tridactyla | reverse complement strand
CCACCCAGATTAATTTGTGTTAGGTAGCTTCCATCTCTCTGAGTTCTGCTTTAATTGCAACTAATGACAAAAATATTTTTAGTGTCTGCTTTGAGTTCTGTTGGTCTTTCTGTCATGAACATTTTTCTCCAGACTTGAAGACTGTCAGAAAACTCTCAGTTCCTTTTATAGTTTCAGAAGAACTGTATAATATAGTAAAGAAAATGTCCTTCACCATTATTCTTCCTGCTGGATATGTTTGGATAAGCTGCTAAGCCTAGAAGGGAGATGGCAATAAGGGGGTCTGGATGTGGGCAGAAGTGTTTTCCTTTACTCAAAGGAAAGAATTAGCTTGTTATTTTAGAAAGACAGCAGAGACAGCAAGAGAGTGGGGGACAGAGAGAGGCAGTGAGAGGGTAGAAATTATGTGCTCTGTATTGTGAAATTTTCACACATCTCTTTGTACACTTTACAAGGAAACAAAATACTTGAAGTGATACTGTTTCTCTTGGAAACCAATAGAGCTTGGAAGTTTGAAAATCAGGTTGATATGGGCAAATCAGAGACAGCAGAGAGTGGGAGTATGGAGGCTGAGAAGTGCATGAGAAACAAAGAAACATAGCTCTGGGCTATCACAAGTCACGGAATTGGGGCTTGGAGATTAGGTTACCTTGGTCACCTGGGTTTAGAGGGTGCTGGACTGACATCTGCGTGATAGTATTACCTGATAAAGGCGGTGAATTCTTTTGCCATGTGCTCAATTGACCAATTCTTACCACATTGGGGTTTCAAAGAGAGAAACAGTTTATTACTAGGCATAGCAGGAGCTCAGATGGCCTAGCACCCAAATACCTCTTTCTAAGTTTAGGGGGTTCAAATTTTTATGGATTCTAACAAGGGGGATGAAGTCATTACAGTTTCAAATAACAACATCTATGCTGAAAAGGAAACAGAGTTAGCATTTCAAAAGTACAATCCAAAAGGCAAGGAGGCAGAGTTATTTCAACAGTATGAATTTAACCTGAAAGGAAGGAGGCAGAGTTTTCATTTCAATAGCAGAAACTACAATTTACACATGTAAAGGCTGGAACTAGTTAATGGCAAATTCAAATTCTTCATTAGCATTAGGGCCTTTACCTTACAAGTGATTTTAAGAAAATGACCAGATAAAGGGAGCAACAGTTCTTACAATCAGAAAAGCACAAGGTAAGGGCTTTTACAATCATTAGTTATCAGGGCAGCTGAATCATAATTCAGAGATTTCAGGTATTCCCCTGTGTCTACTTAATACGGCAGAAAATAAAAAGGAATATTTATATAATGATTTAGTAATTATAATCATCCCTTAAATCCTAACTTCTTAGTTACAGTTCCTCCTCACTTGATAACTTTCACTCAATCTTGGGGGATAACTGGGTGAGATCTTTTTTGTCTTCAAGGCTGAAAAAGGGCATTGTCTTTTGGGGCAGATAAAACTCATTCATGTCCTTGAAAAGGCTGGTATTTCTGTTTTTTTGGAGCTTATCTGTCATTGGAACAATCTGGAGGTTTTAAATCTCTGCAAAACAAACTTTATAATTAAAATTTTATAGAGCCCAGGACATCTTTCAGGGTTTTCAGGAATGCTGTTGGTTGGGGTTTGCCATATTGTGGTAGTTTGCAATATTGTAACCAAGAATTTAGGATTTAAGGGATGATTTTAATTACTGAATCATATTCCTTTTTGAAAGGTTTAGGAGGTGAAAGGGTGAGAAAGAAAAAAGGTACACCAGGAAATTTAAAGTGGGGGGGGGGGTATTTCTGCGCTCCTGGGCAGAACTCACCAAACCCAAGATGGAGGGAGGTGAGTGCACGCATGGGCTTTGGTGCAGGCAGCTTTTAAGGATGGAGGTCAGGTAACATCCGGAAGGGGCAGTTCATTAGTTCCTGAAGTCAGGTTGGGAGGGGCAACACAGCCTCCGCAGCTCCAGTTGCAGTGCCCTTCCCCGTTCCCTGACGTAACACTTTTTGCTTTCTGGGATATTTGAGTAGATAGGGGAATACCTGAAATCCCTAAACTATAATTTAGCTGCCCTGATATCTAAAATGAGTGTAAAAGCCCTTATCCTGTGCCTGTGTAACTGTAGGAGGGATTATGCCTTTTATCTGGTCATTCTCTTGTAGAGCAAATGTCCTAATGCTAATGAAGTCAGGCATCAACTACTTCCTTCCTTTAGGTTTACACCTTTAGTACTGAAGTGATAGCTCTACCTCCCCTCCTTTCAGCTTCTGTTCTCCTATTGAAATGATAATGATAACACTGTCTCCTTCTCCTTTTCTTCTTTGAAATTGGTATTCAAAATGACCTCATTTCCCCTTGCTAAAATTCTTAAAAACCCTGAACCCCCTAAACTCAGAGAGACAGATTTTGGACCCTTAGGCTGTCTGCTCTCCTACTAAATGTATGGTAGTAAACTCTCTCTCTCTTTGAAACCCCAGTGTCTCAGGAATTGGTTATTGAGCTCGTCAGCCAGAAGAATCCGTGGCCTTTATCTGGTAACAATTTCTAGCTGAAACTTGCATAAGAGTAACCTCCAGAATAACCACTTGATTTGATTTGAAATCTCTTAGCCATTGAAATTCTATTTCTTTTCCCCCTTAACTCTGAGATTCATGTCCCATGATGCTAGGGCCAGGCTTACACCTCTGGAAATCATGTCCCACGTAGGGGGGAAGGTCAGAGTTTGGCTTAGAGAGAGGCCACATTGAGTAACAGCAGAGGTACTCTGGAGATGAATCTTAGGCATTAATTATTAGTAGGGTCAATTTAAAATTACAGAAATAAGTTTCATAAGGGCTAGCCCCAAGATTGAGGCCTTGACCTATTAAATTGGGAGCCCCTATTGCTTAAGAAAATATCCGGAATTCCCTATGTGCGGTAGTTTAATAGTTCCACTTTTTCTCCATTCCCTCAAGGGACTTTGTAAATACTCTCTTATTTTCTGCCCTAAACACTCTGAAATGCATTAGGGTTTAACATTAAGTTGTACAGAATATTAAGATTTTATTCCTTATTCTAAGGTTCTATTTCAAATAAAGCTGAATTAGGTTGTTTAAATAAACTGCACAGGTTAAAGTTCACAGTGTGTGACAGAAAATTTAAATTTTGGACAAAATTTTTTCCTTTGGTCTCACACAAAAGGTAAAGTTTAAAATACAGTGTTTGTGTGCATATATACAACCTCGTATATTGATTCACTTTAGTTTTAACAGTTTCAGTCACATCTCTAGTCAAGAGTCTGATCTCTTTTTCAGTTTTCACTTTTTAACAGTTGCTGTATGGATTAATGCTGACATTCAGAACTGGAGAATTACCTGAGTTTCAGGTGTCACACAGATACTTAAAGTTCCAGGGAATTACCAGGTTATATAAAGAGCAAAGCATTTCAGAATTTATAAATAACAATTAGAGCTTGCAATTTAAGCCTTAATTTTTTATAAGCATTTTTAAATGAAGCTACTTTCAGAAATAAAACATTGGACAGTTGTCTTATATTGATGAACCATAGCAGAGGTTTTATTTTATTTTTCTGTTTTACCTTTGTATATTTACCAGAGTTATGTTAATTAACAGATAAAATATAATATATATATCTTGCCTCTCTTTTAAAGTTTATCTTTGTTGCAGATGAAGCTCTGACTTACAGCTGACCACATATACATGTAGAGAAGCATTAGAGCAAAGCAGTGTGACTGACAAATAAAATTTGGCTGTTTCTATGATGTGTAGACTTTTTCTGAGAATAAGTAAGACTGCAACTAACAACATTATACCATTATCTAACAAAATACAGATTAGTATCAGGATATAACATGGACAGTGAGAAAACTGTTAAGTCTTGAGGGATTTTTATACAATTTCTAAATAAATGAATAATATTTTATTCGTACAAATTTAGCTAGCAACATGATAGAAAATCCTTTTTAACCACTGAAATACTTCCCAAACACTTTCTATGCAATACTTCAAACTACTTTAGCACTTTACTTTTACAATGTGAAAGAACAAATTCTTTGTTAACAGTTTTTCCCTTAACAGCAAGAAGACATGTCTTCTGAAATAAAGGAAGATAAGGTTAACATAAACATTAATAAGAACATTATTCTGATGTAAAAATCTTTGTTTTCTAGACAGAGAACTTGGATGATTAAGAAAACTTTTAAAAAGTTTTGCATTAAGGACACATTAATAATCCGTGTTATTTTACCAGGGAGGAAACTAAACTTTAGTGCTGTAAGAATACCCAGTGTATTAGATTGTTAAGCTGTCAGGATGCAACATAACAGAAATGGATCAGCTTTTATAAAGCCTAAAACCCTGAAAATGTCCAAATTAAGGCATCAATAAGAGGATACCTTCATTCAAAAAAGGCTGGTGGAATCTGGAGCACCTCTGTCAGCTGGGAAGGCACATGGCTGACATTTGCTGATCACTTGCGCCTGGGCTCCATTGCTTTCAGACTGTTTCCTGTGGGTGTTCCTCACTTGGCATCTGTGGGTCTTCACGTAGCTCCTCCAGGACAAAACTGTGAGTTCTGGCTTGCTTAGAATCTCATGGGAAGGCACATGGCAAACTCTGCTGGGTCCTGCATCTCCAAATGTCTGGGTCTCATGTTGGCTCTGTCAGCTCTGAAGCAACTGTTCTCCAAGGGTATGCATCTGCTCTGAGGTTTCTTCAAAATGTTTTCCTTTTTAAAGGACTCCAATAAACTAATCAAGACACTCCTTGAATAGGCAGAATCATATCTCCATCTGTTCAAAGGGTCACACCCACAATTGGGCACGCCACATCTCTGTGGAGATAATCTAATCAAAAGTTTCTACCCTAAAGTATTGATACAGGATTAAAAGAAAGGGTTTCCCCCATAAGATTGGATGAAGATTAAAATATGGCTTTTCTGGGGTACATAATATCTTCAAACTGGCACACCTGGTTTGACAAAGAAAGCTTTCTTTTTTGAAATATGATAAACAGGCTTATCAAATTCTGGTCAGCATTGACTATGATAGACAGAATCTACTTTTATAAGCTTTTTCACAACCCTCCATATTCACTCAGGGCTTATAGTCAGCATACAAACAAAATTCACTTAATTAGAGGATATGATTATCTTAGTATGGGAAATAATCTATCCTACTTATAGTTTTCATTTATCCAAATTGAATTTAATTTAGAAATAAATTTGATAATAAATTCACAAAGCTTTTTGAACATGCAAACTTTCTTCCGAAAACAGTATTTATGAAGGGGAGAAGAGACAAAGATACTACAAAGTAATGGAGAAAGGAAGAAATGAACATGCAAACTTTGTTCCGAAAACAGTATTTATGAAGGGGAGAAGAGACAAAGATACTACAAAGTAATGGAGAAAGGAAGAAATGCATGCTTGGATTTGGAACACAGCCAGGTATTTATATACTTTATACTCACAACACACAAATAATTACTTTATAATTTATTTAAATATTTCTGTCCAATCCAGCACTACATTCAAAGGCTAGAAAAGCCCCAAGTTTGAAATATAATCAGCTTTTCAATATTTAAGGGATTTATATCCAAAAAAACCCCAAACTTTTCACAACATTATTCCCAAGTGCTAAATAATACCAGGAATATGTTAGTTTACAAAATTATGTTATAGCATCTAAAAACTAGCTTAAAGCTCTATTTATTCAAATGGTACTTCCTTCTTTAAAGGTCTTAATAAGTATCATCCTTCTATGAAGACTTCTTCGTTATTCTTTGTCCATTTGCCTTTTAAATTCTTTCAGCATTTTTATTCCTTTATTACTACTGTCATATACTATGCCCTGGTACAATATATTCTACCTATAATATAAACTCTTCAAAACTAAGAATTAGGTCTTCTCTATTTAAGAACAAAAGTATACTTATTGACATTAACAAAGTCACTATAAATTCAAATTCTTTCACATACTGAGGTAACAAATGGCCAAGTAACTAAAGAGCTAGATTCTTTGAAATTCAGGTAATCAACATTATAAAAGTTTTATGTATATTTCTTACTAAACTTAACTAATTTCTTAAATAGAATGTACAAATTTTGAGAATCTACTTATAATAATAGTTCATTTTATCAGTAAGCTTGTACAAATTTAAGGAGAACATACTCAAACAGAATGGAATTACATTTGTTCAGTTTAAGAATTCATCATAAAATTCCTTCTATTAACAGTTAAAATTTTTCATTTTCATAATATTCAGCCCAAATGCCAGTATCTGCTCTTTCCCATCTTGGCCACGCAACACACAGGGTAGCCTCTTTTCTTGTCCACCTTGCTCAGTTGGTGGCAACCTCACACTTCTCAGCTTTGCTACTACAAAAGGATCAGCTCTGTTTCTTCAATCCCAGTTTGAAAAGTCTCCAGGAAGCCACATGATTGGCTTGCTTGGATTGTCCCTAAGTAGGTCAGGGGTTCTGATGTTTACCCCAGGTACAAATGGAGAAGTGTTGAAGAGTTTTAAGTGGGGAATAGCAGGATGAGATTTGGATTTTAGAAAGGTCAATACAGGCTGTAGGGGTGGAGAATGGGCCTGAAAAGATAGGGTTAGGGAAAAGAGTGAGAGATAATCACTGTCCTGTTGGCCACTGGGGGCGGTGGTGGGTATGGGGAGAGGAACATATATTTGAATGACTTTGAGGAGGAGGGACTAGGGGAGGGATTGGATTTGGTTTGGCTCAGGGACAGGGGAAAAGTGTGGATGAAGACAACTCTCACTCAGGACACAATTCACTTGAACATATTTTTTGGATTGCTAAAACTTCTGAAATGCAATATACCAGAAATAGCTTGGCTTTTAAATGAGGATTTATGAGTTTACAGATTTACAATTCTGTAGATTAGGCTGAGAAAATGTCCCAATTAAGGCGTCAACAGGATGAGACCCGAACTCTGAAGAAAGGCTGCCAACATATGGGATACCTCTTTCACGTGGGAAGGCACAAGACTGGCATCTGCTGATCCTTTGCTTCCAGGTTCTATTGCTTTCAGTTTCCAATTCCAGGGGCTTTCTCTCTGAGCTTCTTTGGGTCCTCTCTTAGCATATCTGGGGCTTTTTTGTCCGCTGTGAGCTCTCTCTCTGGGTGTTTCTCAGCTTTCCCCAGACTTCTCTCTTCTATCCTCATAAAAGTATCCAGTAAAGGATTAAGACCCACCTTGAATTGGGTAGGTCACATCTCAATTGAAACAACCTAATTGAAAGGTCCCACCCACAATAGCGCTATACCAATATGGATGGATTGAAAGAACATGGCCTTTTCTAGGTTACATAACAGCTTCAACCCACATAACATCCTACTACTTTTTGTAGAAAAAGTTTTGTAGAAAACCATGAACTTTTGATATAGTAAAATTTAATTTACTGTATTTCAATATTTTATCTATGCTTCATTCAAGCTCATTCTAGCTCCAGCAACAAGGTGTCAACATACTGTTTTTTAAATCTGTGGGAGGAAAATTAGAAACTAAGAGCATTTGGTTTATTCACTTAATTTTTCCCCCTGAGAATTTGCGAGATTTTACTGTTTTTAATTTTGGTGGCAGAAAACGTATCTCATCATTCACAGGAATCCAGTATTTGATGGGTAGATAGTGTGAAAGTTAATAGATTCAGTATGAAGAGTTGGGAATGGAAGCAGAGTGTCTGAAAATGGGCTGCACATTCAATGTAGATCAAATGGAGCAATGCCATCAAGTTCCCCTAACAAATTTTGCCATTTCCAAGTTTCACTTGTATTTTTATTTATATAACACATTTTTTCTTATATAGAGTTGCTTTTTAAAATTTAAACTCATTTTGAAAGGAAATTTATACTATTGCCATAAGAGGAAACCAGCCTCACTTACCAAAATATTGTAGATAACATAAAATAAGTAGAATGGAAACAAAACAATGTTGTTATATTCTAGTTAAACAATTGTTCCTTGGGAATGACCCAAGGCTGAGGCCTGATAACTAGTTTTTTTAACAAGCACCTCTCTGGAGTTATTAGGAGACTCCTTTTTTGACATGCAGCTCTACTCATTTTCCAGCCTTCCTTGAAGTAGGATGTGGCCGTATGTCTGAGTTCTAGCCTTTGGAATGAGATGCAAGTGATGAGTGCTTCCACAAGGCCTATCAATCTCCCATGCAATTCTCCACATTCTCTTCTCACCACTGAGGCCCTGGGGGTGGCAGAGCCTTAGGATGGAAAGAACTTGGCTTCTTAAGTCACTGTGTAGAAGCCTGTCCACTAACTATCTCTCATGAGTGAAAAACAGCTTTGTATTATGTAAAGCCATTGAGATTTTGGATTGGTTTGTAACAGTACTTGGCCTACTTTTACTAAAACACTGCTGAAGATAACTTGCCCATCTTTCTCCTTGTACAACAAAAGAGAGCAAAATAAACCTTAAAAACTAAGGTTTAATTAGTTGATTTAATATTGGGTCTATTAACCTCTTCACATCATCTTTCATTTTACCCTTTGGGAAATATCAGGGCAGGACATATGTGCTAGACTTCAGAATTAGGACTTCATCTATTTTCAAAATCTTTTCTCTTCCTAATTCAAATATGCCAGAAGAATCTCACACACTTTCATCAGTATTTATAGCTAAATAGAGTAGTGATTATTTTTCACTCATCATGCAGGTATCCCCTTTAGGATTGTGATGGAGAATGTATGTAAAAATCTGGAAAGGCAGATCATATGTAGTGCTCACAAGCAGCTACCACCTCCTCAAATATGCATGCTTCCTACTCAGATATGGCCCTCCCCCCTTAGAATATCCGAAGCTTCAGCATCTATAGGTCAGCTCTGAAGGATTTCATCTAGGGCAGGGACATGCTTAAGTCTGTGGTTTTAAAGCATGAACAACAATGACAGTGAGAAAGATTGATTTCAGGGTTAGGGATTGGAATATGAGTTTAAAGAAGAGCTATCCCATCTTCATTTCCCCTTTATTATTGAAAATTAAGTCTAAATTGTGTTATGAAAATGGGTGGCTCATCATTTTCACCTGTTAGAGAGGGGATATTTTAATTTGAACAATAGCCACCACATTCAAACTTTTCCATCACATGCGAAGTGGCCAAAGTCCACAGCTCCTGAAAGGATTGTTGGAGACTAATTAGAACTAACACAGTGTGACACAAATGCAATAGACTCTTTTGCAAACTGCATTTAATTAACATTTGCTTACATAATCTCCTTTCTCTGCTGAACATCTTGCATTTAAACTGTTTTCCACCCCCTGCCCCCACATTCTTTGCTGCTTTGGAGGTTCCTGTCCAACTTCTTTTCCATTTCATTCTTTTTATAGACCCAAAGATAAATGAGGATTCATTATAATGAGTATTTCTCTGCAGAGACTGTGAGTCCTTTTCTGTTTTACACCCAAATCCTTTAAATCTGCAGGGCAAGATCTTGCCCTGGACACCAGCCCACATTTCATGAGAGGAAGTTCTGGCCCATGTCCTCTTGGAAGCTCAGAGGACTCTGATCCACATTGATCTCTTTTCTTCAAATTCTTATGGTACCTGCAGGACAGATTGAATCACGCTCCATCTTGTGCTAGGCTGAAACTGCGTCTAGAGGGCAAATCTGTTCTTATAAGTTCATAGACTCATGTAAGTCAGGATTCAGGGGCTGTCCAAAATACATTGAATTTCATGACTTGGGGAAGCCCTAAGCTACTCCCAAGTCTCATCAAATTCACATGGATTCCCCACTTCCATCTTTCTCTGCTCTGCCCTATGTCTTCCTGTGAATTTGGACAGGCTCAAGTTCTTTCCTGAATTTCATTAAAAATCCACTCAGAGAGCTTCATGAATTTTGGTATAATTTTCTGAAGAATTAGGGCTACAGGGATGGCAATTTTGCACACTGCTCAGCTGCCTTCCATTTCTTTTCTCTTTCCTCTCTCTCTCTCTCATCTCTCTTTCCTCTCCTCTTCCAACTCCTCTCCAGAGCAAGCACATTCCTCTTCTGTCTCATGCAGAGCTATTTCTCACTGTTCTACTCCTACAGCCTTAGTACTGGCCAACTTCCATGCTAAGCATGCTTACCAAAACATGTTTTAACAAATGCCATCCTCTAGACCACTCCCTTAAGATTGTTTCTAAGGGAAGAAATATTATTTATTTTTGTTTCTTACTCATTTCTCTCAAGTAGATTCTTTCCATCTCATCAAAGCATCCACCAGCAGAGATTAACTCATTGGTTCTTACCTGTCAATGTGCATCAGAAATAACTGAAGAGGTTAACAAATTACATATTCTGGAGTGCTACACAAGGTTCTTATTCTGTTGGTCTGGAGTGGGGCCAAGGCATTCCTGGGGCCTGGGCATTCAGGATTGAAAATCAAAGCTTGTCAGCACTTCTTCTGGGAATACCTTCCATCTTTAAGAGCCTGCTATTCACCCCAGTATCTTTGTAGAACCTCCTGGTAGGTGTATAGATCTGGAGAATAATCAAAATGATAGGTAGCTGATGGTCAGGGTGGGAGGTGCAGGAGTAAAGGCTCATTAAATGAGCCTTAAGATCAATGAGGGAGAAATCTGGGGTAATGTTCAACAAGTGGCTAAGAAAATGGAGTACACATGGTGCTTTGAGAGTTTGGGGAAAGGAGGGACCAACAATCTCTTGTGCCTAGAACAATGCCTGACACAGAGCAAGGACTCTGTGAGTGAATGGCTGAAGGACTTCCTGAGTGAATTGGGCTTTGGATGTAGGAGTAGATGGGCTTTGGAAGAACATAGAGAAGGAGTAAATTAAAAGGGCAATGAAAGTAAAAGTTTGGAAGTAAGGATTAATGTAGTCAGTTTGATATCTAAGGTGGTCTCTGGCCTGACTAGACCAGAAGAAGGTATCCATAGGCCAAATTGGAGGACTGGAAGGCAGGACTTTAGGAAGTGGAAAGCCAGGCAAGGGATATGACTGGGGAAGGATATATACACAGAGGTGTTTGGAGGGATTGATATGATTGGATATATGGGATGTTCTGAAGGTGAAAGAGAAGGATGGATGGGAGGAGAAACATAATGAACTTAGGTGGTGTCTGCTGAACCTCAAATACAGGTGCTGCCAAGCACAAAACCTTGCTTCCTTGAGCACCATGCATAATGCTTGTAAGCCCAGAACTCTTTCCCTTGGGCCCCTCAATCCTGGTACTGGTTGGGACCAGTGTTCTGGAAAGAGAAGTCTCCAATGTGGCCTGCACTTCCTCTTCCAACTGTCCTGCTCCAGCTTTGTCCTCCAGCTCCTTTGTGCTATAATGGAACCTGGCAAAGCCACACAGTGATGTTCAGTAGCAGGAGGGGGAAACCCCACCTTGTTTATTTACCTTGAGCATGTTTTCTTTGCCTTGTTTTGAAATCAATAAAAATGAAAAGGGAACCCAAGTCTTATAGACAGTAATAGCCTTCTGGATGTGATGATAAACTCTGTCATTTTGCTTAAGGGGAAACTATAAATCATCAGAGCAGGGCTGAAATGATTACTATTAGGGAAGAATGATAATATTTCTCTGGGTGGGATATCCTCGTGGGAGGTAGCTGCTCACTGAGGGCCTTCATTGGGAGACAGGACTGCAAATGGGTGGTGCCCAGACTTAAATTTTCCTACCCACTGTGCCCAAATTTTGTGGCTATTGGGTACAGTTTCAACAGTGTATTATGTTGTGGTAGGATTCTGATGGGAAACAAAAGTTAAATGTCTCGTGACTTTCCATGCAAGGTCTTAGACTCTCAGAAAGTTAGGGTTCTGTGCTGGCAGGCAGGCTGTTCACGCTTAGTTTGCACCCCAGCTTGCTGATGGTCACATCCCTATATTCCTTCCCAGTGTCATTTTCCCCTCTCCCTCACCCTTTCTCCATCTTCCTCTTCATTTGGGCCTTTCCCTTTTCTTTCTTCTCCTTTACTTTTAAAAATTATTTAAAGGAATCTTACAGAAAAGCAAGGGGCACAAATGATTATTTAGGCAATTCAAACATTTGTGATTTTTTTTCTGATGTTATTTCCTATCTATGGAAATATCAGCCAATATCTCCACCCCCACCATCAAATTGTCGGGGCAAGTTGCCAGCCTCTATATTGAACTCCACCTGCAAGTGGATGTAAAGGAAGAGTGAGATGTATAGCCAACATCTCCACCTCTTGAGTTAGGCATAAATATTTTTATCACAGAAAGAATGATGAATCTGAGAATCCAACCAAGCTCAGAGCTGAGATTGGTTGGTAAGGACCTCCCCGGAGATATAAAAACCATCCTCCAAAGTGCAGCAGGCCTTCTTCAAGGAAATGGTATCCCAGCTTGGGCTGCATCTCCATGAAAGCTTTAGCCAGTGCCTAAATGTTCTGCCTTTAGGTTGTCTTACTTTTCTTTGGGAGTTGAAGGGGAGAGACTGGAAAATTTAGGTGCTGCTGGTGGTGGTGCTGGTATACAAGAAAATCAAGACTGCTGGGGTTGGCCAATGCCAAATATGTTCACTTGTGAACATTTTTGTAGAACATGTATGTTTGCAAATTCACGGTTCCTTTGTATCCACTTTCAGGTGGAGCTCAGTTTAGAGGCTGGCAGCTTGCTCACAGGTTGATATTGGGGGGTAGAGGTGTTGGCTGTAGTATTTTTGTAAGCCACTCGATGCACTTCCCCTGGAGTAAATTCTTCAGATGAATTCTTCACCGCAGTTTCCCTATACTATACTTTGCCTGCTATGGCATATAACTCCATGTGAGGCCACTCACATTTGCATATGATCCAAGAAGACATATAAGCTCAAGCAACAACATTCTCAACTGTGAATAATTTATGAACTCTGATAGCCACCTATGCGAACATTTCCTATGGTGTGCTTACTAGCCAAGTACCTCTAAAGGTGGGTTCTGAGAACCACCTACATCAGAGTCAGCTAATGTTTATTAGAGATATAAATTTGTAGGTCACTTTGTGAAATTGGGGCATGGGAATCCAGATGTATTTTAAAAAGTTGCTGGGGGTAATTTGTTTGCATACTCTTATTCAATCACCATTGCACCCTGACAAGAAGTTCTAAAGGGAAACTGACACTAGGACTGTCTCATCTAGTATTGTTTCCTAGTGGTTGGCATAGAGCCTGGTGTATTCTAGGTCATTAATAAATATTTGATGAATAAATAACACAGGGACATCAATCCCCTGAGATGTATTTATGTATGCTTTTCTCTCTAAATTTTCCCACTTGCCGCCCCCCCTCCCCCATCCAAGTACACAACAGGCTTCCTTCTTTCTTGCCTTCAGGGAGGTTTGTGGGAGGGCAGGATATAGCACAGTTAGAGAGGCCCTGCCCATTCTGTTATTTAGTTTTGCAAGCTCCTCAGGGAGGTTAAGCTAGGTGACCTGGGAAGATACTTGAGGGAGGGATGTCACTGAGGGAAACAGAAAGAGTAGGAAGCATTTTCTAAGCTTAGATGATGTTCCTTGATGCTGGGAGGGGCTGGGGATGTTGTGGCTACCAAACAGCCGGACTGGAGGGATTCTGACTGGGATGCACACTTCCATAGAGCTTTCTAAGTTCCAGGTGTTGTTCAAAGTGCTTTGAACATATCTCATTTAATTATCACACCATCTCTATGAGAGAAGAGCTATTATTATCCCCATTCTATAGGTAGGGAAACTAAGGCCCAGAGAGATCAAGTAACTTGTCCACCCAGTAACTGCAAAATCAGAATTGTCTACGTACTACTGGGTGGGGTTGGGAAACGGTGTTCAAAGAAGGTTGGAAGTCCTGAGGAGGACTGAAGCTAGAGGAATGAGGGCTTGGGGTTAAAATTATGGTAACTTTAAAGCAACAAAGAAACATGGCATTTCTTACACATCTTAGCTTATGAGTTGAGGTTCATGTCAAACGCACATTAATGACTTTCAGTTAGCTAGGGAGACCCCCTGAAGGGAGTAAGTTTTTATTCCTTTCTGGGTCCACTGATGGCAAACACAGAATTGAGCACACAGGGGTCAGAAAATGCCAAATGGATGGATAAGACAGCATGCTACATCTGACCTTCATCTTGATTATAGCCTGGGAACCAGGGGCTTTCCACAGGGGTGGGCCCTATCTTCTCATTCCCAAGAGGATGGTATTTGAATGTCTTAAGCTGGATTCCCCAAGAAGCAGAGCCTAAAAAAAGAATGTGTGTGCAAGTGGTTTGCTTGGGAAGAAGCACCTATAGAAACTGTGAGAGTGAGACGGGAGGAGAAGAAAACAACACAGGGTGTGTTAATGACCAAATTAATTCTCCTTATGGGCCACTAGGGTTCCAATACTTTGGGGACCTTTAGGAAGTGATGTGAAAGACACCTCAGAGTTGCCCTTCCTGAGGAGTGAGGAGGCCAAGTATTCTCTAATTTCCACTTTTCTTTGCCTTTGCCTGAGGGCTATTCCCAGGGCTGTAGTCAACACCCACCTCCTCTTCCAATCCAACCTGACCCCATCCTTCAGGACAGTTGTAAGAGGACACGTTTATGGTCAGTGCAGAGGGGGACTCTTTCCTTTAATAAGGGTCCTAAGAATGGTGTGAGTGGGCCTCTACTCACGGTCCCTCTTTCTATGACTCATAGCTAATCATTCCTTGGGACTCAAGATGAGCAGCTTGCAATTTTTTTCAGTCAGTGCTCCAGTTCTGCTGGCTAGCAGACAACATCTGCCCTTTATTTTTATGCAGGCTTGCCAGAGTCCATTACTGAATGTGCTGCTTTGTGGTTTCAGCTCCTATTTTGCATTGAGAAGCCTTCTGCAAGGAGTTCCATCTGAGGAATTAATTAATGGTTTGGGGGAGGATACAAGTTTGCTGATAAAAGGACAAATTTAAACTGTTAAGAATAAATAGTCATACACAGGCTCCATTACAATAAACAGCTTTTTTGTAGCCTGTCTGCTGCAGATACTCACCAGGGCTTCTGTGACATACTCAGAATGAGGTCAATGTGGGTTGGCCTGTCCCACTCTTGGGACCTTCTGGTGCCCGTGTTTCTGTGACTCTCTATTAGTCTCTTAAACATGGTGAACTTTTTTTTCTGGCTGATTTCCAAGGTCCTCACAGTTAAGCCCATTTTCTGCCCCCCACATGTATTTCTCCTTATACAAAATTTTATCCCTACTCTTGCTCACAAATTTCCTCTGGTATGTTCCATTTCCACCCACTTGTCCCTATCACCCAGCTTGTCCCTCAACACCCAGCTCCAGTCTTACCACCCCCTATTATAGAGCAGGCTGTAATAGCTGGAGGTTGAGAGAGAAAGAGAAAATTTAAAAAAAAAAAAAAAAAAGCAGAGGGAATGGGCAGGGGGTGGGGCTGGGGAGAAGGGGAAAGAGAGAGTTAGAGTATATATCATGAGTCAGCAAAATACATTTGGCTCGCAGGCCTGTTTTTGTAAACAAAGTTTTCTTAGCACACAGCTACATCCATTCATTTAGCTATTGCCTATGGTTGCTTTTTCACCACAAAAACAGAGTTGAATAGTTGTGACAGAGACCAGATGCCTGCAAAGACTAAAATATTTACAATCTTGTTCTTCACAAAGTTGCCTAGCCTTGGTTTATATGTTCCTTAGCTTGTTTTGAAAGAATTTAAGCAGGTGAACAGGGATTTGTAAAATGTGGCATTGTAACTGTGGCTCTACTCCTTTCCACCTTGCATGGCTGCTCTGGAGGAGGGGACTGGTTGGTGCTGGACTTCCTTGCTTCAGGCTGGGTTTGATCAATGGGAGGGAGGCCAGGGGAGATCAAAGCCAGGAGGGGATGATGGTCCATCTCTTAGGGGTCCTGTTGTTAGTCCTGTCAGGCACCCTCTCCACACAGTTCTCTCTCTGGATTCCAGAAAATTTCTGATAACTGTTGCTTTGCCTTTCCCCTTCAGGCCAATGGGTAATTATCCCTTGAGTACTGTGCTACCCTCTGTGGTTTTCCTGCACTCTGGCCACAACTTCATAAATAATACCTTCATTAAACTCTCCTCAAATTGTTCAGTGTGGGTGTGCCGTCTCTCCTGTTGGGACCCTAATTGACAAAAAGTAGTAAAAGCACATGAGAAAACCAAATAAGGAGAGGTCCCTGCATAATTTCTAGCAGGCATGTCCATTCCACACTGTGCCAGCTCTTGGTACTTGGCCCTGGCTATTCACAGTGGTCTTAGGACCAGCAGCCTTGGCATCACCTGGAGCTTATTATAAATGCAGAATCACAGGTCTCACCTGGGACATGCTGATTCACCATCTCCATTTTAACTATGGCCAGGCTCATTCCTAGGCACACACTTCATCACTCCATCCCCCAACCCCTTGCCCCACCAACAACTAGGTGTGGAAGCTCCCCTTATCTAGTACCTGGCCAGATGAATTTTGACCTTAAAGTGGTACTGGGGGAGGGGGAGAGGACAGGAAGCCCATAGTGGTACCACTCCTACTTAGGCAGTCCTAGGGACAAGGGTCAGGTGAGAACCTGGAGGTCTTCTGGTAAGTACTCTGACAGTCTAGCAAGGTTCCTTCTTGTGCCCTCCCCACAGCCCACCTCCCAGGTCCCTCTTCTGCTTTCCCCAGCCTCAACCCACATTATCCCTCTATATCTTTACACCTCTCTTTTCTCTTCTCATTATAGCCTCTGAAGCCTAATCAGGAAGCACCTCCACAGTCTAGAATTTAAGGCATAGAAAACCTAGTTCTCTCTACTCCATATAGCTGGGAAGACAAGAAGACTTGATTAAACAAAACAACAACAACAAAAAACAATCAGTCATGCCTGTTCTCTGATCTTTGGAGATGAGAAATGATATTTGCAGTCCATCCAGAGGAAGTACCTTTGCCCCAGCAGTCTTTTCTTTTCTTTTTTTTGCGTGGGCAGGCACCGGGAATCTAACCCGGGTCTCCAGCACAGCAGGCAAGAACTCTACCTGCTGAGCTACTGTGGCCTGCCCCCTGCATTCTTTTTATGCTGGATGTTTCCTAAGGTGATAAAGGAAGAACAGACAGTTGATTTTCCACATCAGAAAAGGTTACATGCCATATACTGGAGATCCCTCTCCAATCTTCTTCACCTCTACCATTAATTGGTGGGTTCTCTGGTTCTACTCCTTCACCCGAGAAACTATATTCTGATTTTTCTTTGGTCATCCGTGACCTCATTCTACTGGGTCTGCCTGTTTCTTTTAAAAGGATTTGCTAAGCATTTGTTGTGAACTGGGCCTTCAGATAAGTAGAGCAAGGAGTCTAAAAAAAGGTCTAACTAAAAAAAGGTGTAACTAACTCCAAAGTTGTGTGGAAACTAATGGAAACAGTGTTAATGGCACAGGTGAAACCTGGTGAGGCTAAAGGACTTGAAGTCTGTAAGTGTGAAAACGTCAAGTGCCCACCTCATAATACCGCCTCATAACCCCATAACACTTCCTGTTTCCCTATATGCCCCTGCAGAACATTTACAACTTTTCATGTCCTAGAGACTTCCTTCTGGCACACCTTCGGGCAAGTTGGAAGTTTAAGGACGTTACTGCCCTGGAGTACCTTAGAAATGCAATAATGAGTAGGAACAGAGGATCAGTACCTCCATTCCTTGACCCTCAGGTGGGACAATTCTGAAGCCCTTTATATACTCAGGAATCACTAGTGGAACTTAGCCCCAGCTACCTGCCGCAGTACCTGCTAATCAGTGCACATTGCCTTGGCTGCCTCCCCTTCCCTGCCTTATCTCCCCACTTACATATAAATGCTTCCTAGGATCATTTCCCATATACACCACTAGCACTCAAATCCTTGTCTCAGTTTTTTTTTCTGAGGAAACCCCACCTAACCCAACTCAGAAACGTTGGTATGATGATTAGGTTCTGGTGTCAACTTGGCCAAGTGATTATGCCTATTTGTCTAGTCAGGCAAGCACTGGCCTGACTATTGCTATAAGGATATTTTGCGGCTGGCTGACGAACTGGAAAGCTGGTGTATTAAATCATCAGTCAGTTGACTGCATCTGTAGCTGATCATATCCGTAATCAACTAAGGCATGTCTCCCACAATGAGATAGCTCAATCAGTTGAAGGCTTTTAAGGAAGAAGAGAGAGACTCTTTCATTGCTTCTTCAGCTAGCAAGCCCCTCCTGTGTAGATTGTCCAGACCCTCCATCAGAGCCACCTGCTTCACAGCCTGCCATACAGATCTTGGACTCTTCCATTCCCATGGTTGTGTGAGACACCTTTATAAATATCATATTTACAGATCTCTCCTATTTGCTATTTCTCTAGCGAACCATGACTAACACAGCTTGATATCAGGAAAGGTTCTTGAGAAACAAATTCTTAAAAATGGGTTTTTACAACTGGTTTTCTACTCTGACTAGATTAGAGGCACTAATGACTCTGTTTCTAATAATCAAGATGGCACTGACAGTCCATGGGGGTGAGTTGGCAAAAGAGATACTCAAAATATCACCATTAGATTCTGCTAATCACTTACATGAGGCAAAACTCTAGGTGAGAATGTTTTTGACACCCTTATGGAGTTTTGTAGAATTAAGAGGTATAGTGATGTTGGCTGGTTGTTGTTCAGTATGCTGGATACAGTGATGTGGGAAAAGGATGAGCTGAAGGCTTCAAATTTGCACCTTAAGCACCATATGAACACTGTACAAGTTTCCTTGTGTGCCCTGAGAGAAAAAAAATATTTCCTGTGGCAGCGGACTTGAGATCTCTGAAAACCAGACACAAAGCCTCTTTGTGCAAGTAGCAGATTTACAATGTAAACTAAAATCTCAGCCTTACAGGGTGTCTGTTGTTAAAGTAAGGGCTTTGTTTGGAAAAGAATGGGATCCTGAAACATGGGATGGTGATACATGGCTTGATAACGATGGTGATGGGGCAATGGGATCCCTGGAATCTGCTGAGCCTTTGCTAGATAGACCTATAATGGTCTGCCCTGAGGAAGGAGCTTCCTAACCTCCAGTCTGCCTTGCAGAAACAGTTTCCTGGCCTCCAGTCTCTCCAGAAGAGTCTGCCACACAACCTCCACTAATGAGACTAACCCTTCACTGCCTGCTTACCCTGTAACCATCTCCCCTGGGAAACAGCCGTCAGTCTTCTGTCTAGAGTGACTAATCCTGTTTCACTAGATGAAACTGCAACAGAATTCCTTGTGGTAATTGCCTTGAAAGACACTTCTATTTCTTTTTATGACCGATTCCCACCACCCTTCTTTTCTGCAAGATCTATAACTAGACTGAAGTCCCAAAAGTCCCCCAAAAGTGAGATTCAAAGTGTGACCCATGAGGAGGTAATACTATACTCAAAAATAACTGCATAAGTTTTCCAATCTATATAGACATAAGTCAGGGGAATATATTTGGGAATGGATATTAAGGGTATGGGATAATAGTGAAAGGAATATAAAATTGGATCATGCTGAACTTATTGATATGGGCCTACTAAGCAGAGATTCTGCATTGTGGGCCCATATCAATATCAATCCAACCATTGTTTGGATGGTTGACTGAAACATGGCCCCAAAGGTGACCAACATTACCTGAGGTCAAAATGCCAAAATTGCCCTGGTACAATGTAGATGAGGGGATCCAGAGGCTTAGAGAGATTGGAATGTTAGAGTGGATTTATCATGAAAGATCTGCTCACACACACAAGGAATGTCCAGAGGACACAGCTTTTACCAGAATCTTGAGAAATAAATTCATGAAACTCACTCCATCATCCCTGAAGAGCTCTGTAGTCACCTTCCTCTGTAGATCAGATATTACTGTGGGAAATGCTGCCACTGAGCTGGAATCCTTAAACACAATGGGGATGATCAGATCCTGAGTTGGCAGAAGTTATGTGGCAACAGTTAATCACCATAGACAAGATGGATATGGCCACTTAATGGACAGCAGACTCAAAACAGGAGTCAAAATGATTTGACTCACTGAAACTTGCATCGTTGACTAGTAGATCATGGGGTACCTAGAAGTAATATAGATGGACAATTTACTAATTTTTTGTTTGAGCTTTATAAGCAGAATTATTCTAGGTCAAGTGAATAGAAGTCTAACTTGAATTACAAAAACAGTGTCACAGCCCCTGAATCAATTCCCAGACTTGAGACAGTTTATAGACACAGAGTCTCTCAAATGAGGGTAGGGTTGGGTACCCTTGGGAAAGGACCCTTTTACACCGCCAAAAATTTACACTGCTAACCTTTCTCCCAGATTTCCCCAGGAAGATCTACAGTCTTTTACCAGAGTGACTGTGCATCAGGGAAAAGGGAATGATCAGATATTTGGGAGATTATTGGACAATGGCTCAGAAGTCACACTAATTTTGGGAGACACAAAACCCCACTCTGGTCCACCAATCAGAGTGAGGGCTTATGGAGGTCAGGTGATTAATGGAGTTTTAGCTCAGGTCCACCTCACAATAAGTTCAATGGATGTCTGTGTTAGTTAGATTCAGTTGTCAACTTGGCCAGGTGAGCATACCTAGTCTTGTTGCTGCGGACATAAGCCAATGGTACGTGAACCTCATCTGTTGCTAATTACATCTGCAGTTGGCTAGGAGGTGTGTCTGCTGCAATGAGTGACGTTTGACTTAATTGGCTGGTGCTTAAATGAGAGAGTGCAACGTAGCACAGCCTAGCAGCTCAGCATTCCTCATCTCAGCACTCGCAGCTCAGCCCAGGCCTTTGGAGATGCAGGAAGAAGTCACCCTGGGGAAAGTTGTTGGAACCCAGGGTCCTGGAGAGACGACCAGCAGAGACCATCCTGTGCCTTCCACGTAAGAAAGAACCTCAGTGGAAAGTTAGCTGCCGTTCCTCTGAAGAACTAACAAAATAAATCCCCTTTTATTAAAAGCCAATCCATCTCTGATGTGTTGCATTCCAGCAGCTAGCAAACTAGAACAGTGTCCAAATCCATTCTCTGTTCATTTCACCAGTTCTAGAAAGCATAATTGGAATTGACATACTTAGCAACTGGCAGAATCCCCACATTGGTTCTGTGACTTGTTGAATGAGGGCTATTATGGTAGGAAAGGCCATCTGGAAACCACTAGAACTGCCCCTACCTAGTGAAAATGTAAATCAGAAACAATACTATATTCCTGGAGGGATTGCAGAGATCAGTGCCACCCTTAAGGACCTGAAGGATGCAGGGGTGGCGATTTCCACCACATCTCCATTCAACACTCCTATTTGGCTTGTGCAGAAAACAGACAGGACTTGGAGAATGACAGTGGATTATCATAAACTTACCCAGATGGTGGCCCCAATTGCAGCTGCTCTTCCAAATGTGGTATCATTGCTTGAGCAAATCAACATATCTGATGGTGCCTAGTATGTAGCTACTGATCTGGCAAATGTTTTTTTTTTTTCAATAGCTGTCAGTAAGGACCCCTGGAAACAGTTTGCATATAGCTGACAAGGACAGCAGTACACCTTCACAGTCCCATTTCAGGGGTATATCAACTCTCCAGCCCTATGTTATAATATTGTCCATAGGAAACTTGATCATTTCTCCCTCTGACTAGAACTCATACTGGTCCATTATACTGATGATATCATACAGATTAGGCCAGTTGATCAAGAAGTAGCAACTACTCTAGACTTATTCATAAGTTATTTCTGTGTCAGGGATGGGAGATAAATAAAAAAAAAAATACAGGGGCCTTCCACTTCAGTGAAATTTTTACATGTTCAGTGGTGTGGGACATGTTAAGATATTTCTTTTAAGGTGAAGCATAAACTGTCCCATTTGGCTCTTCCTATGACCAAAAAAGAGGCAAAATGCCTAGTTGGTCTCTTTGGATTTTGGAAACAACATATTCCTCATTTGGGTGTGCTACTCTGGTTTTATTTACTGGGTGACCAGAAAAGCTGCTAGTTTTGAGTGGGAACAAGAACAAGAGAAGGCTCATCAGCATGTCCTGGCTGCTTTGCAAGCTGCTCTGCCACTTGGACCATATGATCTAGCAGATCCAATGGTGCTGGAAGTGGCAGTGGCAAATTGAGATGCTGTCTTTAGCCTTTGGTTGGCTCCTGTGGAAGAATCATAATGCAGACCTTTATGATTTTGGAGCAAAGCCTTACCATATGCTTCAGATAAATACTCTCCTTTTGAGAAATTGATTTTAGCCTGCTACTGGGCCTTAGTAGAGACCACACTTAACCATGGGCTGCCAAGTTACTATGAGACCTGAGCTGCCTATTATGAGCTGGGTGTTGTCTGACCCACCAAGCATAAAGTTTGGTATGCACAGCAGCTTTTTGTCATAAAATGGAAATGGTATTTTAGAGATAGGGCTTGAGCAGGTCCTGAAGGCACACATAAATTACATAAGGAAGTGGCCCAAGGGCCCATGGTCCCCACTCCTGCCACATTATGTTCTCTTTCCTATGGCTTCTTGGGGAGTTCCTTACAGTCAGTTGATGAAGGAGAGAAAACTTGGGCCTGGTTTACAGATGACAATATGCAGAGACCACTGGAAATGGACAGCTGCAGCACTACAGCCCCATTTTGGGATGTTTTTAAAGGACAGTGGTGAGGGGAAATCCTCACAGTGGGAAGAACTTTCAGCAGTGCACCTGGTTGTTCATTTTGCTTAGAAAGAGAACTGGCCAGATGTGCATTTGTACACTGACATGTGCACTGTTGCTGATGGCTTGGGTCCTGGGACTTAGGAGACACAGTAATGATTCCATTAAACTGGAAGTTAAGACTGCCACATGGCCACTTTTGGCTTCTCATGCCACTGAATCAATAGTCATGAAAAGGGATTACTGTTCTGAGTATCAAGGAGAAATAGGACTACAACTACACAATGGAAGTAAATATGAGTTTTCCTGGAATATAGGAGATCCTTTAGGGTGTCTCTTAGCACTACCATGCCCTGTGATTAAAGCCAATGGAAAACTGCAACAATTCAATCCAGGCAGAACTACCAATGCCCCCAAACTTCAGGAATGAAGATGTGGGTCATTTCCACTTGATAAAAGAACCATGGCCAGCTGAAGTACTTGCTGATGGTAAAGGGAATATGGAATGGTTAGTAGAAGAAGGTAGTGATAAATATGAACTACAACCACATGACAAGTTACAGAAATGAGAACCATGATTGTATGACTACTTCCTTCCTGTTTTGTTATGAGTACGTTTGAATTTGTACTCGAGCAAATATCTTCTTTTCCTCTTATTAAATGAAATAAGTTGTATTGTTCATGTTACAGTATTTAAGTCATAGAATATGAAGTTTAAGAGAATGTTACCTAAAGACTTTCACTGTATTCTGGAGAGATATTGTGCATTTCTGGTTGTACACAGGACAATTTGATATTGTTAGGTGAAACATATAACTGTTGTTGTTTTCTAGTTGGAAATTAAGCATGCTTCAAGGTGATGTGCATAGCTGCCAAACTGACAAGGGGTGGACTATGAGGTTAGGTTCTGGTGTCAGCTTGGCCAAATGATTACACCCAGTTGTTTGGTCAAGGTAGCACTGGCCTGATCATTGCTATAAACATATTTTGTGGCTGGTTGATAAACCAGAAGGTTGGTGTATTAAATCATCAGTCAGTTGATTGAAACTGTGGTGATTATACCTGTGCTCAACTAAGGCATGCCTTCCACAATGGGATAGTCCAATCAGTTGAAGTATTTTAAGGAAGAAGAGAGACTCTTTCACTGCTTCTTCAGCCAACAAGCCTCTTCTGTGAAGTTCATCCGGACCCTTCATTGGAGCTGCCAGCTTCACAACATGTGCTCCAGATATGGGACTCTCCCATTTCCTCAGTTGCATGGGACACCTTTATAAATCTCATATTTACAAATCTCTCCTGTTGTTCCTGTTTCTCTAGAGAATCCTGACCAACACAATTAGATTGTGTGAAAAGTCATTGAAAGTAATGAAATTCTAGCGGTAGTCCATGGATTACATAGGGATTCACTCCTTATGCTGTGTGTTTTATTTATTTATTTTAATTTAATCTGGTAACATATGTACAACCTAAAATTTTCCTTTTAAACCATATTCAAATATATAATCAAGTGCTGTTAATTACATTCACAATGCTGTGCTACAACCACCATCATCCATTACAAAAACATTTCCATCATTCCAAGGTGACCTTAAATCTCCATTCCCTACCTCCACCCTGGATTCTAGCAAACTATATTCTAGTTTCTGACTCCATAAATTTGCTTATTCTTATAATTTCATATCAGTGAGATCATACAAATGTTTATCCTATTTTGTCTATTTCATTGCGCATAATGTTTTCAAGGTTCACCCGTGTTTTAGCATGTATCAGAACTTCATTCCTATTTATGGCTGAATAATATTTTGATACTCTTTCACAAACAGTAACAAATGTACCACAACAAAACTATGGGTCAATAATGGGGGGGGGAGGAGTATGGGAGGATTAAGGTTTTCTTTTTCTTTTTTTCTGGAATAATGAAAGGGTTCTAAATTTGATCATGAAGCTGTATGCATAACTATGTGATGATACTGTGACCCAGTGATTATATACTTCAGAGGGTTTCTATGCTGTGTGACCATACCTCAATAAAATTGTATTAAAAAATACTATCAAATCAAATCCAAGAGCACATTAAAAGAATTATACACCACATACAAGTAGGATTTATCTCCTGTATGTAAGGGTGGTTCAACATAAGGAAATCAATCAATGTAATACACCACAGTAACAGAATGAAGGCAAAAAACACACGATCATCTCAATTGATGCATGAGAGGTACTTGGCAAAATCCCACACTCCTTCTTGATAAAAACACTCAGAAAAGTAGGACTATAAGGAGACTTCCTCAACATGATAAAGGGCCTAAAATCCCCATAACTAATATCATACTCAATGGGAAAAGTCTGAAAACATCCCCTCTGAAATTAGAACAACACAAGGATGCTTGAATAACAGTGGTTATTCAAAATTGTACTACAAGTTCTTGCTGGAACAATTAGGCAAGAGAAAGAAATGAAAGGCATCTAAATTGGGAAGGAAGAAGCAAACCTTTCCTTTTTTGCACATGACATGTTCTCCTATACAGAAAATCCTGAAAAATCCAGAGCAGATCCACTAGAATTAATAAACAAATTTAGCAAAAAGACAGGATAAAAGATCAACATGTAAAAAACAGTAGTGTTTCTATATACTAATAATGTACAATCTGAAGAAGAATTCAAGAAAAATGTTCCATTTACAATAGCAACTAAAAGCATCAATTATCTAGGAATAAATCTAACCAACCATGTAAAGGACCTATACACAGAAAATTACAAACATTGCTAAAAGAAATAAAAGAAGACCTAAATAAATGGAAAGAATTTTCATGTTAATGGATTGGAAGGCTGAATATCATTAAATTCTACTCAAAGTGATTTACAGATTCAATGCAATCCTAATAAAAATTCCAACAGCCTTCTTTTCAGAGATGGAAAAGCCAATCATCAAACATATATGGAAAGGCTAGAGGACTGGTATAGCTAAAAACATCTTGAAAGAGAAGAACAAAGTTGGAGGACATTTCCCAATCTTAAGCCTTATTACAAAGCCAAAGTTATCAAAAGATAACTTATACTGGTATAAGGATGAACATACAAACGAATGGAACTGAACTGAGACTTTTGAAACCAATTCACATATTTATGGCCAACTGATCTTTGCCAAGTGTGCCAAGTACCCTCAATGGGGATAGAATAATCTCTTCAGCAAACTGGTGCATGGAAAACTGGATGTCCATATGCAAACCCCTTATCCCCCCATTATTGATTTATAGTATTGGTGTGGTACATTTGTTACTTTTGATGACAGGGTATTGAAATATTACTGTTAATTATAGTCCATAGTTGTGGGAGGTATATTTTACTCCTATACTCTATTATTACTGCATATAATAGTGTCATACATCTGCTCTTGCTCATGAAAGAACTTTTAAATATTTTTACAATTAATCATGGACATTATCAACCACAAGATTAAGTGTGTTACACATCCCCATTTTTTAACCTCCAACTTTCCTTCTGGTCGACATACATGACTCAAAAATTCCCCTTTCCACCACACCCACACACATTCAGCACTTGCAAATTATTTTTACAATAACATGTTACCATTACCTCTGCTCATTTCCAAGACTTTAAGTTCATCCTAGTTTAACCTACTGCACATATTAAGCAACCACTCTCCCTTCTTTACCATCATTCTGCATCCTCATCACCTATATTCTATATTACATATATATGAGTTTACATATTATAATTAGTTCATATTAGTGAGATCATAAAATATTTGCTCTTTTGTGTCTGACTTATTTCACTCAGCATAATGTTCTCAAGTCTCATCCATGTTGCATACTTCAGGACTTTATTCCTTTTTTACTGCTGAATAATATTCTATGGGATGTATATACCACATTTTCCTTATCCATTCATCTATTGATGGACACTTGAATTGTTTCCATCTTCTGGCAAATTGTGAAGAATGGTACTATGAATATTGATGTGTTCTTACCTCTGTTTTCAGGTCTTCCAGTTGTATCCAGAGTAGTGGGATTGCCAGGTCATAAGGTAACTCTATACGTAGCTTCTTGAGGAACCACCAAAACATCCCCCACAGCTATACCATTTTACATTCCCACCAGTGTGAATAAGTATTTCAATTTCTCTAACTCCTCTTCAACACTTGTAGTTCTGTTTGTTTAATAGTGGCCATTCTAGTAGATGTGAGATGATATCTCATTGTGGTTTTGACTTGTATTTTTCTAATAACTAGTGAAGCTGAGCATTTTTTTCATGTGCACATCTATATTTAGGAATAGAAATGAATATTCATGTCCTTTGCCCATTTTTAAATTGGGTTTTTATCTTTTTGATGTTGAGTTGTAGGATTTCTTTATATATATGGGATAGCAAATCTTTATCAGATATATAGCTTCCAAATATTTTCTCCCATTGAGCCCATTGCATTTTCTCCTTTTTGACAAAGTCCTTTGAAGCACTGAGTATTCTATTTTGAGGAGTTCCCATTTACCCAATTTTTCTTTCATTGCTCTTGCTTTGGGTGGAAAGTCTAAGAAACTACTACTTATCACTGGATCTTAAATAAGTTTCCCTACATTTTCTTCTAGAAGTTTTATGGTAATTGTTCTTTATTTAGGTCTTTGTTCCATTTCAAACTAATATTTGCATAGGGTATGAAGTAGGGGTCCTCTTTCATTCTTCTGGTGATGGATATCCAGATTTTCCAACACTGTTTATTGAAGAGACCGAACTGTCACAGGTGAGTGGGCTTGGGAGCCTTATTAAATATCAGGTAAGCAGAATTCTTACCTTCCATGCTGGAGACCCAGGTTCAATTCTCAGAGCCTACCCATGTCAAAATAAATAAATAAATAAATAAATAAATAAATAAATAAATAAATAAATAAATAAATAAATTTACCTTTCAGTGTCTTAGAGAAGCTAGAAGCAAAAATCTGAAGTGGTGGAATTGTAACCCACAGAGTTTGAAACTCTGAAATCTGTCCTACAATTAATTGTTATGTGCTTTGAAATTTGTTCTTTTTTTGTATATATGTTATTTTTCACAAAAATGAAAAATTTATTTTTTCTAACCTCTAATGTTTTGGAGAAGCTAGAAGGAAAAATCTGAAATACTGGAATGGTAATCCATAACAAACTCTGAACTCTGTTCTCTATCTACTTGTTGACATGTACTTTGAAATCATTACTTTTTCTTTCTTTTCTTTGTATATATGTTATATTTATCAATTAAAAACATTTAAAGAAGAGAAAGAAAAGAAAATGAGGGCAGGAGGGCAATCAGGATTGATTGCTGCTCTCATTCTGATTATGGCTTCAACCTCTAAAGCACATAGATCTGACCTTTTCTTTACCATGGGTCTCAAATGAGCTATTTATGAAGCTAAGTGTTTGATTGATTTAACCGAGGCCCTCATGCTCTTAATGAGTAATAAAAAGGCATAAAACTGAAAAAATCAATTGACCATAGATCTGAGGGTCTGTTTCTGAGCTTTCAATTCAAGTCTATTGATCAATATGCCTATCTATATGCCAGTACCATGATGTTTTGACCACTCTGGCTTTATAATATGCTTTAAAATCAGGAAATGTAACATCTCCTTTTTCATTCTTCTTTTTCAAGATGTTTTTGGGTATTTGAGTCCCATTACTTTTCCAAATAAAATTGAAAATAAGCTTCTCCAGTTCTGCAAAGTAGTCTGTAGGAATTATGATTGGTATTTCATTGAATCTGTAGATCACTTTGGGTAGAATTGACATCTTAATGACATTTAGCCTTCTAATCCATTAACATGGAATTTCATTCCATTTATTCAGATCTTCTTTGATTTCTTTTCACAATGTTTGGTAGTTTTTGGTGTATAAGTCAAGTCCTTTATATCCTTGGTTAAGTTTATTCCTAAATATTTTATTCTTTTAGGTACTATTGTAAATGGATTTTTTTTTCATTACCTCCTTGGACAACTCAATGGTATAGAAATGCCATTGATTTTTGTTTGTTGATCATGTGTCCCACCACTTTGCTAAACTCTCTTAGTAGCTCAAGTAGCTTTGCTGTTGTATTTTCTAAATATAGGATCATGTTATCTGCAAATAGTGACAGTTTTACTTTATCCTTTCTGATTTGCATGATTTTTAAATTATTTTTCTTGCCTAATTTCTCTAGTTAGAACTTCTAACTCAATGTTGAATAATAGGGGTGACAGTGGGCATTCCCCTCTTTTTCCCACTCTTAGAGGCAAGCTTTCAGTCTCTCACTATTGAGTATCATGTTGGGGAATGTGATGGTTAGGTTCTTTTGTCAACTTGGCCAGGTAATGGGGCCCAGTTGCCTGGTCAGGCAAGCACTGGCCTAGCCATTACTGCACAGATATTTTGTGACTGATTGATAGACCAGAAGGCTGGTTTATTAAATCATCAGTCAGTTGATTACAGTGAGTTGGTTTTTATAAAGGGAACTTATTAAGTTTCTTTTTATTAAGAAACCTAATTATTAAGTTTCCAGTTCTAAGGCCATAAAATGTTGAAACTAAGGTATCCAGAGAAAGATACCTTGACTCAAGAAAGGCCAACATGGGGAGGTACATGGCTGGTACCAGCTGGTCATTTGGCTTATGGTTTCAAACAACTTCCCTGAGGCTGTTTTCTTTCTGCATCACCAAACATACCTGTGTTGGCTCTGAAGCCTGTGTGGCTCTGAAGCTTTTTCCAAAATGATTCTTTATTAAAGGACTCAAGTAAGTGGATTAAGATCCACCTTGAACGGGTGGAGATAGAGCTCCATGGAAACCACCTAATCAAAAGGTCATACCCACAATTGGGCACATCACATCTTCATGGAAACAACTTATTAAAAATGATCCCACCCTGAGAAAACTGGAGCCTAACACAGAAGTGCAGAGCCACAGGAGTACATGGATGGGGAGGTGGGGACTAGGAAGTGAGCCAAACTGCATTCCTTGAACAGGCTACCCTCATCAGTGCAACCCCATGACCCATGACTCACCCTACATTCTCCGACCTGAGCCCTGTCTCCTCCCCCCACTCCCCACACTGCAAGTATCCCTGGCCCACCAAACCCCAGCACATGTACCTACTCCCAACCCCAACTTAAATGCAGCCCAACTCACCTTTCTTACACACCTTGCAAGCACTACCTCCCCCTCCCTGCTCCCTGCAGGCTGTTGCCAGTGTATGAAGGTTGTGGGTGCTAATCTTCATATCCAGTCTACACCCACTCCCTGCTCACAGTGTCTCATAGTCACTTCATACACACCCTTCCCCCTGAGCTCCACACATCAGTTTACAGCACTCCTAGATGCATGCATGTGCTCAACTCCCAATCAGGCCCATGAGCTCTGAGAACATCAGATTACAACACTGCTAGACCCGTGCATGTGCACAGTCCCCAATCATATCCTTCAGCTCTAGGAAAATCAGTTTATGGCACTCCTATATCCATGCATGCACACAGCCCTCAGTCTTGCTTTCCAGCTCTGAGAAAGCACTAACTGGTGTAGCCAGGCCACATCCTCCCCAGCCCAGGAAGGCATAATAACAACCTGATGCCATAGCTCTGTGCATGAGCACAAAGGACCCCATGGCCTAGACCACTGCATATAAAGATTACACCTCCCAGACCTGTACACATGCACAGCTACATCCTTCCTGGCTGCTGACACCCATGTTTTCAAGCACCAGAATAACATCCCCAACTTGTGCTTATACCTATGCTAGAATGCATCACAACACTGTTATATCCCACCCTGTACCCTGCATCTAGCTATACACACACCCTGCAAACAGAAGGCTTTAGACTACTGAAGGAAATCAATTCCCAAAGCAAATCAAACAGGATATTACATGCGATGAAATCAATAGAAGATCACTAAGCATATCACAATGCAGACAGATATAGCCCAGCCTAATGACCAAAATAAAACACCAGAGGACACAAAGATGCTGGAACAACTAATCAAAGATGTTCATATAACTCTACTTAATAAAATAAGTGGGATGGATAATGACATAAAGGAGATCAAGAAAACAGTAGAAGAGCATAAAGAGGAATTTGAAAGAATAAATAGAAAAATAACAGAGATCAAAGACTCTGCTGACCAAATAAAAATATATATATATGAAAGGCACACAGCAGCAGATTTGAAGAAACAGAAGAAAGAATAAGTGATACAGAGTGTTCTAGTTTGCTAGCTGCCAGAATGCAACAACCAAAGATGGATTGGCCTTCAGTAAAAGGGGATTTATTGATTTAACATCTAGTTCTTCAGAGGAAAGGCAGATAACTTTCAACTGAGGTTCTTTCTTATGTAGAAAGGTACATGGCAATCTCTGCTGGCCTTCTCTCCAGACCTCTGGGTTCCAATACCTTTCCCTGGGGTGATTCCTTTCTGAACCTCCAAAGGCCTGGGCTGAGCTGTGAGTGCTGAGATGAGATATGCTGAGGTGTTTGGGGTGTGCTACCTTGAGCTCTGTCATTTAAGCTTTCAGCCAATTAAATCAAACATCATTTATTGCAACAGGCATGCCTCCTAGCTGACTGCAGGTATAATCAGCAACAGATGAGGTTCATATGCCATTCTCTCATGTCCACAGCAATAGAACTAGGCACCTTCACCTAGCCAAGTTGACACCTGAACCTAAATACCACACAGAGGACAGGATAGCTGACTTCAAGCACTTAAAACAGCAAATGGCAAAAAGGATGGAAAAATTTTAATTGGATCTTAGGGAAATGATAGACAAAACCAAGCATGCAAATATAAGAATCATAGGCATCCCAGAAGGAGCAAAGAGGAATAAAGGGCTAAGAAGAGTAGTTGAGGATGTAATGGGGAAAACTTCCCAACCCTTATAAAGGACATAAATATACACATCAAAGAAGCACAATGAACTCCAAATAGAATAAATCCAAACAGGCCTTCCCCAAGACACATACTAATCAGTCTGTCAAATGTTGAAGAGAAGCAGAAAATTCTGAAAGCAGCAAGAGAAAAGCAATCTACTACATACAAGGGAAACCACATGAGAATGAGTTCAGACTGCTCAACTGGCACCATGCAGGGGAGAAGGCAGTGGTGTGATATATTTAATTTCCTGAAAGAGAAAGACTTCCAGCCAAGAATTCTGTACCCAGCCAAACTGTCCCTCAAAACTGGGGAGAAGGGGCCAAGATGGTGGCTTAGCAATGTGCGTGTTTTAGTTCGTCCTCCAGAACAACTACTAAATAACCAGAAACAGTACAGAACAGCTCCCAGAGCCACATCAGTGACCAGACACACAGTGTACCCCAGTCTGGACCAGCTGGACCGGCTGCAAGCCTCCCCAAAACTGTGAGTTCCCCAAGAAGCGGCGGCCAGTGGCCAGCACTCCTCCCCATCAGGCGGCTTCCCAGAGGGAAAAGAAAGAGACTCTAAACCTGGTCAAGGCGGAGTTCACTCATTGGGCTCATGGAAAAAGATGAAAGGGGAGAAAACAGAGGTTTTAGTGGCTGTGTTTTACGGAGACTTGGCAGCCTCTGGATTCAGCAGCAGGACTTCTCAGGCTGCTAGTGCCCCAGGCATAGGCAAAAAACGGGCTGCTTTCAGGGCTATCTCCCACCTGTGCCTTCCCCAGGGGAGGGGTGAAGCCCAACTCAGGTGGAATCCCTCTCTCAAGGAATTCAGACCCCAGGGCTTGGCAATTTGAAGCCATTAAAACCAGCCTACAAACTCTCTTCCATCTCCACCATGTCCCCAGCAGGGAGAGTCTTCCAAAGTTAAAAGTGCTGCAACATCTTTTGTTGTTGCGACCGGCAGGCAGATATGCCACATACTGGGCAGGATAAGAAAAACAGAGCCCAGAGACTTCACAGGAAAGTCTTTTAACCTGCTGGGTCTCACCCTCAGGGAAAACTGACACACATGACTCCTTCCCCCTGATAGGAGGCCAGTTTAGTCCGGGAAAACCCGGCGGGAGTCTATAATACCTATGTAGACCCTCCTAAGGGTGAGGAGGGAAAAGGCACCATACAAGCAGGGCAAGAAATAAGAACACAAGAACTGAAAAATTATCCTCTGTTAAACAAAACCTAAGCTAGAGGTCCAGAAAAAGCTGAAGTGAAGGTCAAAGAACAGATAGACAACAAATTCATCTAGCAAGAAAACCCTAGGTAAGAGTAGTGAAAGCAATCTCCAGAATAAACTAATTAAGGTAATTAAATGTCTAGACGCCGGCAAAAAAACAACAAATCACACCAGGAAAATTGAAGATATGACCCAGTCAAAGGAACAAACCAATAGTTCAAATGAGATACAAGAGCTGAAACAACTAATTCAGAATGTGCAAACAGACACGGAAAACCTCATCAAAAACCAAATCAATGAATTGAGGGAGGATATGAAGAAGGCAAGGAATGAACAAAAAGAAGAAATGGAAATTCTGAAAAAACAAATCACGGAACTTATGGGGATGAAAGGTACAGTAGAAGAGATAAAAAAAAAAAAACAATGGAAACCTACAATGGTAGATTTCAAGAGACAGAGGTTAGGATTAGTGAACTGGAGGACGGAACATCTGAAATCCAACAAGATACAGAAACTATAGGGAAAAAAATGGAAAAATATGAGCAGGGACTCAGGGAACTGAATGATAATATGAAGTGCACAAATATTCGTGTTGTGGGTATCCCGGAAGGAGAAGAGAAGGGAAAAGGCAGAGAAAAACTAATGGAAGAAATTATCACTGAAAATTTCCCAACTCTTATGAAAGCCCTAAAATTACAGATCCAAGAAGTGCAGCGCACCCCAAAGAGAATAGATCCAAATAGACATTCTCCAAGACACTTACTAATCAGAATGCTGTCTACAAGAAACACATCTTAAACCCAAAGATAAACATAGGTTGAAAATGAAAGGTTGGGAAAAGATATTCCATGCAAATAACAACCAGAAAAGAGCAGGAGTAGCTATACTAATATCCAACAAATCAGACTTCAAATGTAAAACAGTTAAAAGAGACAAAGAAGGATACTATGTACTAATAAAAGGAACAATTCAACATGAAGACATAACAATCATAAATATTTATGCACTGAACCAGAATGCCCCCAAATACATGACGCAAACACTGAAAAGGGAAATAGACACATCTACCATAATAGTTGGAGACTTCAATTCCCCAGTCTCATCAATGGACAGAACATCTAGACAGAGGATCAATAAAGGAACAGAGAATTTGAATATTACAATAAGTGAGCTAGACTTAACAGACATTTATAGGACATTACACCCCACAACAGCAGGATACACATTTTTCTCAAGTGGTCATGGATCATTCTCAAAGACAGACCATATGCTGGGTCACAAAGCAAGTCTCAACAAATTTTAAAAGATTGAAATCATACAAAACACTTTCTCAGATCATAAAGGAATGAAGTTGGAAATCAATAATAGGCAAAGCACCAGAAAATTCACAAATATGTGGAGGCTCAACAATGCACTCTTAAACAACCAGTGGGTCAAGGAAGAAGTTACAAGAGAAATCAGTAAATATCTCGAGGCAAATGAAAATGAAAACACAACATATCAAAACTTATGGGATGCAGCAAAGGCAGTGCTAAGAGGGAAATTTATTGCCCTAAATGCCTATATCAAAAAAGAAGAAAGGGCAAAAATACAGGAATTAACTTTCCACTTGGAAGAACTGGAGAAAGAACAGCAAACTAACCCCAAAGCAAGCAAAAGGAAAGAAATAACAAAGATTAGAGCAGAAATAAATGAAATTGAGAACATGAAAACAATTGAGAAAATCAATAAAACCAGAAGTTGGTTCTATGAGAAAATCGATAAGATTGATGGGCCCTTAGCAAGATTGACAAAAAGAAGAAGAGAGAAGATGCAAATAAATAAGATCAGAAATGGAAGAGGAGACATAACCACTGACCCCACAGAAATAAAGGAGGTAATAACAGGATACCATGAACAACTTTATGCCAATAAATACAACAATGTAGATGAAATGGACAACTTCCTAGAAAGGCATGAACAACCAACTTTGACTCAAGATGAAGTAGATGGCCTCAACAAACCAATCACAAGTAAAGAAATTGAATCAGTCATTAAAAAGCTTCCCAAAAAGAAAAGTCCAGGACCAGATGGCTTCACATGTGAATTCTACCAAACATTCCAGAAAGAATTAGTACCAATCCTGCTCAAACTCTTCAAAAAAATTGAAGTGGAGGGAAAGCTACCTAATTCATTCTATGAAGCCAACATC
>PVIY010026871.1:0-34828 GCA_004026745.1 Myrmecophaga tridactyla | reverse complement strand
TCCTATGTGAAATGGTATTACACTATAACTGATGAAATCCTGGTATAGATTAAATAGATTTTATCATCAATTACGTAGTATGGATGTAAAGAATTGAACACAATATTATCTGCCATCCTCGTTCTTTGTTTTTAAGGAATTGTGATTTTCTTAGTATACTTTATTTGGCCACAGATATTCCCCATTCTTTGACATTAAATTACTATTTACTGGTGTGTTGGCCATCTCTACCACTAGAATTTAAGTTCTTTGAGGGCAAATGACCTTATACTGCTCTCCTGTAGAATCTCTGCCACCCAGAAGAGCACCTAATAGACACTGAATAAGTAGATGTTGAATGAATAAATGATTTAAAGGTAACTGTTAGAAAATTCAGACAGATAGATAGATTGACTAAGCTGAATAATCAGTCTGTACTAAGAAAAAGCATATATATTATTTCATCCCATGGATATAGTTTGCTAAGACTTACTTTGGGCCTCATACTCCCTTTTCTGGTTGTTGGTTTCTGACCACATTTCCTTAAGTGGGATAGCAAATGTTACAAAATCAACAACAGCTTCTGATAAATAGTAAGTACTCAAAAGGAGTCATTTGGAGCTTAACATAAAACTCTCTACCTGGTTCTGTTAATCATCAGAAGCAACAGCAAGTACTTTCAGAAAATACTCCAAAATTTCCCTCCTTCCCCTAGCATATACACACACAACTCTCTCTCTCATGCAATCAAGCCAGTAAAATTTACCTTCTTTGTCACTGTCTCCCTGTTTAACTTTGGGAAGTCAATAAACCAAACTCGCCTTATTTATCTCTCAGGAAAAGGAAAAGTATTGTAAAATTTTTTCAACCTTTGCCAATCCTCACTAAAATTTTGTTTACAGAGGGATGATGTATTTCTTCATTGTAGAAGAAATAATAAGCTTATTTCAATAAAAATTATAATCAGAAGCCAAATATTACACATGATATTTCAATTGCTTCCCAATTTTAATGAACTTTTTAGCAGGTTCTTCTAGGCAGTTATTATATTAGATCTTCAATAAGAATTTATAATAAAATATGTGTTAGAAAAAGGCTTCCTTATTTTCATCATACTGTGCTCCATATATTCATGTTTGTTAATATTTTTTGATAAAGTTGTGGTTTACAGAAATACCATGCCTAAAATATATGACACAGAGTTCCCATATAACACCCTTTTAGAATATTTTTATAATTGTACTATTAACTATAGTCCCTCATTTAAAATACTGTCATTTTCTTTTGATTTTATTCTAACATATACACCAACTAAAATTTCCCCTTTTAACCGCTTCAAATATATAATTCAGTGCTGTTAATCACAGTCTCAGTGTTGTACTACCATCACCACCATCCATTACCAAAACTTTACAATCTTGAATCTCTACAATTAAGGAATTTCCCAACCCCACCTCTTGCCCTGGCAATTATTCTGACTCTATGAGTTTGCTTATTCTAATTTTTCATACAGCAAGGTCATAGATCATTTGTCCTTTTTGCCTGGTTTATTTCACTCAGCATAATGTCCTCAAGGTTGGTCCATGTTGTCACATGCGTCAGGACCTCGTTCCTTCTCACAGCTGAATAATATTCCATTGTGTATATATACCACATTAGTTAATTCATTCATCCGTTGATGAACACGTGGATTGCTGCCATCTTCTGGCAATTGTGAATAATGCCACTATGAACACTGCTGTGCAAATGTGCATTTGAGCCACTGATTTCAAAATTGTCAGTATATACCCAGCAGCAGGATTGCCAGGTCAAATGGTAACCCTCTACATAACTTCCTGAGGAACCATCAAACTGTCTTCCACAATGGCTGCACCATTTTATATTCTCTACCAGCAATGAATGAATGTTCCTATTTCTCCACATGCTCTCTCCTCTTCTAATTTTCTTTTCTCTTTTTCTTTCTTTTTTAGGAATAGCTATTCTAGTGTTCATGAAATGGTATCTCACCATAGATTTGATTTACATTTCCCTAATAGCTGGTGAGCATCTCTTCATGGGCTTTTGGCCATTCATATATCCTCTGGAGAAATGTCCATCTACCTGTTTTGTGAATTTCTTAATTGGGTTGTCTTTTTTTTTTTTGTTTTTGTTTTTACATGGGCAGGCACCAGGAATCGAAGCTGGGTCCTCGGGCACAGCAGGCAAGCGTTCTTACCTGCTGAGCCACCGTGGCCCGCCCAATTGGGTTGTCTTTTGATTGTTGATTTGGATCTCTTCATATATTCTGGCCATTAAACTTTTTGCAGGTATTTGGAATTTGCTTTCCAAATATTTTCTCCATTAGCAGGTTGTCTTTTTACTTTCATGACAAAGGCCTTTGATGCACAATGCTTTTAATTTTGATGAGGTCTCTTGATCTAATTTTTTCTCGTTGTTGTGCTTTGGTTGTAAAGTCTAAGAAACCATAGCCTAGCACAAGTTCCTGAAGATGCATCCCTACATTTTCTTCTAGGAATTTTATAGTCCTGGTTCTTATATATATGTCTTCAATCCATTGTGAGTTAATTTTTATATATGGTGTGAGGTAGGGAACTTCATTCTTTTACATATGGATATTCAGTTCTCCCAGCAACATTAAGAGACTATTCTTTCCAGGTTGAGTGGATTTCACAGTCTTGCCAAAAATCAATTGGCCAGAGATGTCAGGGTCAATTTCTGAACTCTCAATTCAATTCCAGTGGTCTATATATCCTTGTACCGGTAACATGCCATTTCAACTAACAAAGTTTTGTAATAAGTTTTAAAGTCAAGAACTGTAAGTCCTACAAATTCTTTCTTTTTCAAGATGGTTTTAGGGCGGGCCACAGTGGCTCAGCAGGTAAGAATGCTTGCCTGCCATGCCCGATCACCCGGGTTCGATTCCTGGTGTCTGCCCATGTTTAAAAAAAAATAATAATAATAAAAAAAGATGGTTTTAGCTATGCAGAGGTCCTCACATTTCTAAATAAATTTGATTTAGAAATCAAATTTCTAAATAAATTTGATAATTGGCTTTTCCATTTCTGCAAAGTGAACTAAAGGAATTTTGAGTAGTATTGTGTTGAATCTTTAAATCATTTTAGGGAGAATTGACATCTTAATATTTTGTTTTTTTAATCCATGAGCATGGAATATCCTTCCATTTGTCTTCCTTGCTTTATTTTAGCAAAGTTTGCTAATTTTCCATGTATAAGTCCTTTACATCTCTGATTAAATTTATTCCTGGACAGGAAAGGAGAAAAATGAATCTATTAAACTTTACTTTAAACCCTGATACTGTTTCAAACATTAGGGAATCCCAAGTCAATATGTCAAGCCATTGATCGTGAGGCTTGCTCTTGTTAAGCTTATTTCTATAGCAGAGAAGCTAAGCCTACCTATAGTTATGCCTAAGAATTACTTCTAGAGGCTCTCTTTTGTTGCTGAGATGAGGCCTCCTTCTCAGGCTAAAATTGCAATAAAATCATTACCCTTCCCCTCATATGGGACATGACATCCAAGGTTGAAAGTCTCCCTGACAATGGGGGGTATGACTCCTGGGGATGAACCTGACCCAGCATTGTGGGATCGACAGTGCCTTGCTAACCGAAAGGGGGAAAACAGTTGTAACAGATAAGGTATCAGTGACTGCAAGAGTTCAAATAGAGTCAAGACGCTAATCTGGAGGCTAATTTTACACCAGGTTCAGCTGGATATAGCTATGTATCATGGTTTGCAAAACCCTAACCAAAGCTATTTCTGCCAACTCTAAAGAACAGCCAGGGCTTTATCTGAGTTTCTACAAAGCTTCCATGCACCAAGATTACTTTCCAGAAACCTACAACCTCCAGATGGGTCCTTAGACCAGATAAGTCCTGAAATGCTATTTATTCCTAGACATTTGATTTTTTACTTGCTATTGTAAATGGAATTTTTTTCTGGATTTCCTCCTCTTATTACTCATTGTTAGTACATAGAAACACTGCTGACTTTTCTGGGTTGATCTTTTACCAGTCACTTTGCTAAATTCACTTATTAACTCTAAAATATTTGCTGTAGATTTATTGGGGCTTTCTATATATATAGTGCCATGTCATCTGCAATAAAGTTTTACTTCTTTTTGTTTTCTTGACTAATTACTCTGGCTAGAACTTCTGGTACAATGTTGACTAACAGCAGTGACATAGGGCATCCTTGTCTTGTTCCAGATCTTAGAGGGTAAGCTTACAGTTTTTCACCATTGAGTATGATATTAGCTGAAGATTTTCCATATATATTCTTTATCATGTTGTTGAAGTGTCTTTCTATTCCTAATGTTTTATCTCAAGAAAGGGTGCCGCATTTTGTCAAACACTTTGTCTGCATCAGTTGATGTGTTTTTTATTCTTCATTCTGTCAATGTGGTATATTACATTAATCATTTTAATATTGAATCAATCTTGGAAATGAGGAATAAATCTGATTTTATCATATGTATAATTCTTTGAATGTGCTATTGAATTCAGTTTGTTTTTTTTTTTGAGGATTTTTGCATCTAAATTCAGAAGAGCAATTGGACCTTTGCTTATGATATCTTTATCAAATTGTGCCGTGAGGGTGATTTTGGCTTCCTAACATGAATTAGGGATTGTTCCCACCACTTCAGGTTTTTTTTGGAAGCATTTAAGTAGGATTGCTGTTAATTCTTTGAATTATTGGTAGAATACACCTGTGAAGCCATCAGGTCCTGGGCTTTCTTTGTTGGGAGGTTTTTGATGACTGATTCAATCTCTTTAGTTGTAATTGGTCTGTTGAGGTCTTCTCTATTTCCTAGAGTCAGTGTGGGTTATTCATGTGTTTCTAGGAATTTGTCCATTTCATCTAAGTTGTCTAATTTTCCAGCATACCTTTGTTCATAGAATCCTCTAATGATCTAGTTTATTTTTGTGGCGTCAGTAGTATTATCCCCCTTCTCATTTAAGGTTTTATTTGGATCTTCTTTGTTGTTTTTTTTTCTCTTTCCAGTCTGGCTAATGGTTTGCCAACTTTTTTGATCTGTTCAAGGAAGCTACCTTTGCTTTTGGTTTTGTTAATATGCTTTATTGCTTTTATTTTATTTTTTTTTTATTACCTGGGCAGGCACTGGGAATTGAACCTGTCTATTGCTTTTTATTCTGAATTTCATTGATTTCTGTTTTAATATTTATTTGTGTCTTCTAGCTGCTTTGGGTTAATTTGAGAGTCTTTTTTCTAGTGCCTCCAGATGTTCAACTGCTTCTCTGATTTTAGCTCTTTCATTTTTAATGTAAGCTTTTAGGGCGATACATTTCCCTTTCAACATTGCATTCACTATATCCAACAAGCTTTGATATGTTGTGTTCTCATATTTCATTCATCCCAAGATATTTACCGATTTCCTCTTTTAATTTCTTCTTTAATCCACTGAATGTCTAAGAGTGTGTTAGGGAACTTCCACATCTTTTTGTGAATTTTCCAGTTCTCTGCCTGTTATTGATTTACAGCTTCATTCCATTGTGGTGATAGACGATGCATGGTATAATTTTAATCTCTTAACATTTATTTAGACTTGTTTTGTGACCCAATTTGTGATTTGTCCTGGAGAACAATCCATGTGCACTTATAAATCACATATATATTTTGCTGTTCCTGGATATAATCTTCTGCATATGCTCATCAGGTCCAGTTCATTTATCATATTAAAGTTATCTGTTCCCTAATTGATTTTCTGCTCAGATGTTCTATCTATTGATGAGAGTGGTATTTTGAATTTTCTAACTATAATTGTAGAAATGTCTATTTCTCCAATCAGTCTTCTCAGTGTTTGCATCAATTTTGGAGGACTCTGGTTAGGTGCATAAATAATGATGGAATCATCCTTTTATTAATATGTCATTTCCTTCTTTGTCTTTGTAACAGTCTTTGATTTAAAGCCTATTTTGCTTGATATTAATATAGCTACCTCAGCTATTTTTTTTATTACTATTTGCATGAACTACCTTTCTCCATCCTCTTTCTTCCAACTTATTTGTGTCTTTGGGTCCAAGATGAGTCACTTATAATCAACATAGAGTTGGATCATGCTTTTTGATCCATTCTGCCCATCTGTGTCTGTTGATAGAGGAGTTTATCCATTAACATTCAGTACTTATTTTCATCATTTTGTCCTCTGGTTTTTATGTCATAACATTTTTACCTCTTTTTCCATTTATTGCAGCCTCCTTTCCTGTACAGTTGTTCTTTTGTGGTGCATCTGATCCCTTTCTCATTTCTGTTTCTGCATATTTTAAAAATATTTTGTGTTTATCCTGGAGTTTGGATTTATACCCTATTAAATTGAAAAGATACCATCTTAGCTTCAATAGCATGCACATGCTCTGCTCCCATATTCCCCCACTTTCCCTTTGTATGTTGTTTTAGCCCCACATTGTATCTTTTATTTTGCATGCCCATAATCAAGAAATACGCCTTTATCTTGCTTAATTGTATTTGACTCTTACAATTAAATTAAAGAAGAGAGTTGTATATTGAACATATAGTACTTCTGGGTTGTGTATTTACCCTTCTAGTTACCTTCACTGAAAATTTTCATTTCTTCACACTATTCCAAGCCACTCTCTTCTGTCTTTTCCTTTCAACTTGCAGAACTCCTGTTAGTAATTCTTATAGGACAAGTCTTTTCTTGACAAACTCTTTCAGTTTCAGTTTATCTCAGAGTATTTAAAACCCTCCTCATTTTTGAGACAGTTTTTCCAGGTAAAAACATTTTGGCTTGCAGTTATCTGAGGACCTTAAATATATCACTGCCTTCTCACTCCATGGTTTCTGGTGAGAAATTAAGAGCAGTCTTATTGAGGATCCCTTTTATTTGATGACTTACAATCCTTTTGCTGCTTTCAGAATTCTATCTTTGTTATTTGGCATTCTGATAAGTTTGCATTTCTGGGTACGTCTATTAGGGTTTATTCTATTTGAAGTAGGTTGTATCTCTTGAACAAGTTATTTACGTTTTTCATAAGAGTTGGGGAGTTTTGGGTCATTATTCCTCAAATATTCTTTCTGCCTCCTTTCCCTTATCTTTGTCTTTTTTGAACATCAATGATGTATAACTTTGTGTACTTTATGCTATCATTCAAGTCCCTGAGATACTGCTCAATTTTTTTCTCTTTTTCTGACCATATCACTTCTCTTGTCCCATCTTCTGGTTTACTGATTCTTTCTTTTGCCTCTGCAAATCTGCTGGGTTTTTGGTCTTGAGTTTATTTCTAATCTCCATTATTTATTGTCTTTCATCCCCATAAATTATGTTTCTTTTTACGCTCATACAGTGTCTTAATAACCATTAGCTCTATAGCATTATTATTATCACCATTATTTTATTTCTATCCATATTTTCCTTCATCTTTTCAAACTGATTTTGGGTGATTTATTTTCACTTCTTTGATTAGTTTTTCCAAATTCTGTGCCTCTCATCGGGTTTTAATTTGTTCCCTTGACTGAGCTTTATCTTCCTGTTTCTTAATATGGCTTGTAATTTTTTGCTGATGTTTGGGCATCTGATTATTTGGATGTGCTAATTCTGAAGGTCCATTCCTGCTTTTAGAGTCCAGGTTTTATTGTTGATTGGCTTTGTGCTAGACTCTTCTTTGATACTTGGTCTAACTTACTCTGGAACTCAGAGTAGCTCTTGTTTAACTGTTCAGATTTTCTGAGCTTTTCTTCTTCTGATTCTTACCCTGGCTATGTGGTAAAATATTTAAGATTACCCTTCACCTTCAAAAAAAGCTTCCTTTCCTCTATTTTTTCTCTAAAAACCTTGATCTGTTCTGTTTATGTACATAATGTTCTCCCTAGCTACTATGATTTGTTTAAATTCACTCCCTTACTAAGCGTTCCCTTTTCATAACATTTCTAGGTTCTGGGACCTCTCTTGTCTTATAGCACTTCAGTACCCCCTACATTTTATGCCTTTTTTTTTTCCTGCATTAGGGTATCCCACCCCTGGGGGCCAGAGGGGATCAATCCAAGAAGGTGAGTTTTTCACTTAGGTGGTCCAGCACACAGAGACTGGTTTGACTGTGTGAACTTAACCACAAATAGTTCTGCTCTGGTCTCTTTTATCCCTGGGGGCACTTTTGCATTCAGCACTTCTCACCTGCTGGTGTTCCACCTTGGGTCTCTGCAAACTCGGGTCCTTGTGTTTGGGTGTGCCTGGGCTTCTAGCTTGCTGCCGTAAGTGGCTCTATGCAGCCTCTGTGCAACTCCCAAGCTGCACAGAACCAAATGAGGGGGAGGGTTACAGAAAGGCAGGGCTGGGGTGCAAATTATATACCTGGTTTTGCCAACTTTTTCCTTCCTTTTTTTTTTTTTTTTAATTTGCATATGGGCAGGAGGCACCAGGGATCGAACTCCAGACCTCCAGCACGGCAGGTCGGAGCTCTGCCTGCTGAGCCATGGCAGCCGCCCCCTTCCTTTTTTTTTTTTGATTCAGTGTTTGTAGAGTCCTTTTCCAGTCTCTATCATATTTCAGAGATCCAACCCACTTTGAGTTGTCCGTTTATTAGTTGATTCTGAGGAGAGACTTTGCCAGGGTAGGTCTCTCATGTTGCCATGTGGTGACATCGATGATATCTTATTTTTTATCTGTCAAAGTGGAGCAGAGTGATAATCATGTTCTATATGTCCCTACTGAAACCGAGTTAAATGTTTAGTAATTTACTTAAAGGCTAATACTGAGAGCCGGAGGGGACGATCCACCTTCCTGGTCAACCCCCAAATATTCCAGCTGGGCTTTTGTAAATATGACTCCCACCTTTCTTAGAAATGTTAACACTTCTTCTGGCTTGGACAGAATACTTATCAGGGCCCTCCAGGTTACTTCAGGAACCCAAGTGACTTATGAATGTACAGAGACCCACAGCCAAGGAAGAATATTGAAAATGAATATATGGCACAAAGAATAAACAATATTTCAGTGCTCACTAAGTATCAGTCAGCATTCAACTGATTTACATTGACCATCTCATTTAAGTACAAGTTATTTTATAGAAAGGCAAACTGAGCTACAAAATTATTAAGTCAATTCCTTAAGAACTCAAAATTCTCAGATTAAATCAAGGAGTTTGAGTAAAATCTCTGTTTTTAAAACCTTGGGTAGAATAACTAATGTGTTAAATTTAAGCTCAGATAGGCAAAAACAGCTACAAAGGTCTATCCCACAAAAACGTAATTAGGTTAAGGCAAAAGATGAATCAGGAGCTTGTAAGTGGATTCTGATCTGATACATCAACAGTTCCTCTATTTGAGGGCTTCAAAGGTACTTTACTTTATGCAATACATTCTTCTATTTTACAAGTGAGGAAACTGAGGTTTCAAGAAACAAAGTCATACTCTGATGCTACTTAAAATTTGATAGCTGCAAATATTCATCAGGAAAGCTTTCCTAAACTATTTTAAGGTAAAAACTTCACAAGCTGCATAAAATAGCTCCTGTATCCTTCAGGTCATCCAAAATTATTGTGAAATTTTAAACTCAGTTCTGCCCCATACTGTCGAAACACACTTATTCCTGACATTAACTGCTGGACTTTAATTAAGTTATATCTATGTATATAGATATAAACTTTTCACCAAATGTGTTTGTTGAAAGATGAAACACATCAAAACAAACATTTTTTGCTAGCCACACTGGCATCTCCACTCCTGAACATAAATGATCTCATGAGATAATGGAATTCTGGAGGGGGCTGCAAATCCAAAAGGGAGCAGGTGCTGCCAAAAAGGTCATTTCTTGATGCCTATAGCAAAGGGAAATGTTCAAAATGGACTAGTGTGAACTCACCAGGAGGCAATTCCTAATGTGCTTTGCAGCCATTTACAAGGTATTTTATGTGCTGCATTTGATGAAAATATAAACCTCTTATATCAAATGGTAGAAATGATGTCTTGTGGTTGTTGCTACCTGCTGGGGTACCTCTTTATGTTGCTGGAGAAACCTATAGGATGGTTAAGTTCCAAGAGAAAACCTTTAGTTATCCATGCTTAAAAAATATAGTGGTTGCTATATCATAAGTTATCTTAGCAAAGCACTGCTAGAGCTACAAATAAAAACTTCTCATATCTAGTAACCTGGAAAATTCCTTTACCTATCTGCATCCCTGAAACTTTCTATCAATCAAACTTTACATAATGTAACCTCCAAAGAATGTTCAAAGTAGGGAACCTACAATGTCAGAATCTTGAGACAAATATATCATTTCAGATAGACTTAATATGGTAATCATTTAGAGTCAAATTTTAAATGTTCTCTTTAGTGTGTTCTTCACTATTTTAATGTATTTCTAACACTCCAGGTAATTTTCTTAAGCAGTTGTTTGGAAAAGGTCTGGGACTGAATCATTTAATAGTTTAATTTTTTAAAAGAGGCTAAATTTATCTCCTTAACCACTGCAAGGACTTACTGCTGACCTTGAGTTAGCGGTGCATGCATGGTAAAGGATCATTTCCCCAATTCTTAAGAGTTTCTTCTACTTTACATTACTATCCATCAGTGATTCCAATTCTGAGATTCTTAAATAAATAGCAGCAGAAAAGAGTTCTCTACATAGAGGATAATCAAATCTAATTCTTTATTCTGTGACCCAGAAATAATATCAACTTTCTGAGGCCACAAATGTCAATAGTTTTAATTGTCTTTTGATATTATAAGAATAACTTAGGCAATGCCAACAAATCAGGCAGGGAGTGGCACTTGGTCAAAGTCTTCAAGAGCAGAGGCAGGGGGAGTTTTGAGGCCTCTAGTAATAGCACCGAGAATGTTTTGTAGTTTGAATGAACATCGAGTTATGGAGATTTTCATTTTGTCTCATTCTTAATACTATTTCATTCAAGCCAAGGTTACATTCTTAAAATCTAAGAGGGCTATGTCTCCAGGCTGATCTTTCCCTAGACCATATTTTAATATTGCTAGACCGATTTTTGTTCAACATATATTTCCACATTAGCTACCCACTGTGCACACACACAAATCCCAAATTCTACTGTAAATATTACCATTCTCAAGTCTGTATCACATGCCTATCTAGAAGCAAAGCAAAATTCTACACCCCTTATGTAATACTCCCCTTAATTCAATATTAAACTACGTAGTTAGCTTTGACTTCTATCATTCCTCTAGTCAGGTCTATTTCTCAAAATCCCTTGAAATGTAAATATTTCCCAAGTCCTTGATTTACTGCTATGCTGGTTTGAAAGGACGTATGGACCCTAGAAAAGTCATGTTTTAATCAAAATCCCATTTTGTAACGGCAGAATAGTCCCTATTCAATACTGTATGTTTGAATCTGTAATTAGATAATCTCCCTGGAGATGTGATTTAACCAAGAGTTGTTGTTAAACTGGATTAGGTGACGACATGTCTCCACCCATTTGCTGCAGCACCACAAAGGAGAGGGTCCATGAGCTAGTGATCTTTGGAGAAGAGAAGGAAAATGCCTCCCAGGGAGCATCATGAAACCAGAAGCCAGGAGAGAAAGCTAGCAGATGATGCCATGTTCGCCATGTACCCTTCCCGCTGAGAGAGAAGTCCCGACTGTGTTCACCATGTGCCTTCTCACTTGAGAGAGAAACCCTGAACTTCTTGAACCAAGGTATCTTTCCCTGGATTCCTTTGATTGGACATTTCTATAGACTTGTTTTAATTGGGACATTTTCTCAGCCTTCGAGCTGTAAACTAGCAATTTATTAACTTCCCCCTTTTAAAAGCCATTCTGTTTCTGGCATCTTGCATTCCGGCAGCTAGCAAACTAGAGCAACTGCTATCTTTATTTTTCTGACAATTCAAACTCAAGGTCTTAAGAGATATGATTTAGGTTCCAAACTCTTGAACAAAATATCCAAGTCGAAGTACACTGCTATTCTCCTTCCCAAAAGTTTACAGCCTTTAATACTTTTACCAACTAGCGTGTCAGTCACTTAATGTCTGCAATTTTAACTTAATTTTCTATGTATAAGTTTCCCTTAATCTCATCTTGAAGAGCAAAGACTACATATACATATATATATATAACCTGTCTGGTCCTTCCACAGCTCATAGCCAGCATTTGGTTGGATAAATATCATTAAATAAGATGGAACTTATCACAGTGTGTTTAGAGAATTATAGAAAAGACACAACCTTAAAAAGAACTGAATATACAAAACACTTTCTATTAAATGGAAACTTCAGCTGATTGAAGACAATTACATAATATTATAAATCTATACTATTATGCCTTCCTTATTGATTTTATGACTTGATGTTTTATTTACAATATTTTTTACCCTGTTTTCTCCCTTATAGATTTTATGCTATCCCTGGTACTTTTGAATTCTGAGAGGCACTGGGTAAATACTGTTTGAAATAAAATAGCATTACTAAATGAAATTGTAATTTCCCCAAAGACATGTTTTTACCAGAACTATTAGAAAACCATAAGGTTACACCAAAAGTAATGGAAAGTGCCTACACAATTTTTTATGTGACTTTTGCATTTGGTTAGGAGAAACTGTCCTTTTGTGCTCTGATCAAGAATAATAATGATTGTGATCTGCCGCCTGCTCTTCCCAGAGCTCAGCTAAAAAAAAATAAATGAAAAGAATAATAATGAATTGGTAACTGAAGAAGTTATAGCTTTTAAAAGAACTGTGGTGGACGCATCCTGAAATAAACACTCTCGGTATGTCGTCTTCACCATAGTCATGTTTTCCCATTTAATAAGCCCCGGTTGCATGTTCTAGTGTCGCTCCAAGGTGTAGTTTCCAAACCTTATATTTCTGGATCGAAAGGATGTGTGCAGGTGGAGTGTATTAATACATGCATCTCTTTTACCCTTCCTTCTGGTTACCACTGTTGCTTCTGTGAATGAGAATTAGTAAAGATGTGGGGTCACAGTTGCTTTGGGTGACTTTTAAATGCAGAAAGAACTGTTCATCCTTTCAACAACACCTTTATATTAAATGGGGAAATTATAAACAAGAGCTTTCCAAGGTTACACAATTAGAGGATTATTGGCCTCTGTTATCATCAGCACAAATCTACTCATTTTTAGAAGGCAAAAGCAAATACATATTCTAGGCAATCACCCATTGACAATGTATCATTTTCGACTTTTTAAACTCCATTTAAATCTCAGTTCTTGACTCTGTAAGATTGCATATTCCTACTTGAAGATGTTTGACCTGGACAATTCTCTAAGATTCTCCTTCAGGGCATATTTGAGTCAACCTGCAAGCAGCACCATGTACTCCCTCAAAGTGAAATGGGACTATGGAAACCATAGAGAAAGGAAGAACTGATGTTTTCCCTCCAGCATGAGGCTTGGCTCTGGGTATGTGTGGAGCGGTGAGGGGCAGGTCTATGCCCCAGGAATGGAGACTGTGTGAAACCATGGGGGAACCTTAGTAATGAGAATCACACTTAACTTGTATTGAACACTTATTGGGTTCACTGCTCAATGCTCTCCACTGATCCTCCAACTGCACTGGTGAACAAGGGGCTGGCATTCTCATTGTACAGAGACTAGATATGACGTTCAGAGAAGTTAACTACTTTAGCCAAAGCTTCAGTTATTAAGCTTCAAAGAACTCAGGACTGTCTGGCTGCAAAACATAATTATTTTGCTCCCTAAACTATGTTGTCTTTATTGTTAAATATTAACTAATGTTGGCCAAGTACTAGAGTTTTCATATCAATAGTAATAAAATTATCTTATGATTTTTTAATGAATTAATTCACACAACCTTTCTAATAGGGAGGCAAGGTATGATCATTTGCATTTTATGGGCAGTGAAATTAACTTTATAAATCCTAGTGCTACAGAGTCTTTACATTGAATCTATAGAACAGAGACCCTAGAGGGTTTATAGCTATTTGATTACTTTTTCATTACTTCCTCCCTTTCATTTCTATACTCAGGGATTTGGACCTCAGAGTATTGACCTATAATAGTTTTGAAAAATATTGATTCTGTTCACCAAATTATCACAGCATAAATATATGCCATTTCTCTTGGCTCTTAGATCCTGAAAGATACTTCTTCTCTCAGCTGTAAATAAACTTGTTTTTACCCTAGTTATCAATTTGGAAAAAGATCATGATAGCCATAAGTTACTTTTCATTTGGGATGAAATAAATGAGTATATTTTAGCACTGCTGATGTACAATCACTTAGGAGAGAGTGTGGTATACAGCAGATATGACCATTAGTTGCATAAGAAAATTTTAAGGATTAACAATTACAGGAACCATTTGCTGGACAGCTGAGTAGAAAGTAAAGACAAATAAACAAATAATAGGGGGGTAAGGGGTAAAAAAGAATGGGTAGATTGCAATACTAGTGGTCTATGAGAGGGAGAAGTTAAGGGTATGGGATGTATGAGGTTTTTCTTTTTATTTTTAAATTTATTTTTCTCGAGTGATGCAAATGTTCTAAAAATGATCATTGTGATGAATGCACAATGATGTGATGACTTTGTGAGCCTCTGATTGTATACTATGGATGGACTGTATGTGTGTGAAGATATCTCAGTAAAAATATTTTTAAAAAAAGAATCATTTACTTCAACAAAGGGAGTGAGATGTTCCACGAAGTTCAGCCTCCCAGGAAGATTAATCTAGCACATTGTGAACGAATCTTTTGATAAACAAAATCTCTTAATTAAATCTCCTAATCATAAGAAGAAAAGGCATGCCCTATCCAGTTAGGTATTTTTTGTGTTTTTAAATGATGCTTAAAAAAATGATGCTTAAACATAAAAGGGAGAGTTTTTCATGTTCTTCTATTAACTTTCATTTTGGCCTCCTCCAATGTCTTCTTTATTTAGCACATACCCCCCTCGTCCAGGAAATGTGCCTGTTTTGTGCCCATATTTATGGATGGAAGGAAGTGCCAGAATGGCAATTACATAGACCGAAATAGTAGCATTGGCTTCTCCATCTGACCACAGCCAGTGCCCAGGACTCCGAGTGACCTCTAAGTGAAGCAAAGTTTCCACTCCTCAGTTCTTCTTCCTGGATTTTTCCTCTTACTCTTACCTTTTTTCTTAAAGCAAGCAAAATAAAAAAGGACAAAAATGAGACTAAGTTTTTTGCAGCATGCTTAGGCCTTACAGTTCTTCTAACAGTCTCAATTCTTTGGAAGATTCTGCTTGAGGAAAATGAACAAAGCGCAGAGCAGGAGAACAGCATTAAATTGCTAACCCCAGCACTTCACATTAACACTTATCAGCACAGAAGTCCTGAGGGTATTAGGCAAATGTCACAGAGCATATGAAATATTTCTTTATAAACGTTTTCCTTCCTTTATATTTCTCTCACCTCTACTTTCCAGAAATCCCAAATTATTGCCTTCTCCTCTATTTGATACAACTCCTGAATGTTCAAATCGAATCTAGTTTGACCGAACTATGGTTATAGTAATTGCATAAACTTGCATTTCTCTAAGGTTTTGAATTTTAAGAATATGTTTATAAATACAAAAACATACACACATGCACACATATACAGGATGTTTGTTTAGCCTGGCAAAATGCCTCTTTGGAGAAATTCAAAACTAGATAAATTCAAAACTCAAGCAGACTTAAAATAGGAGACATGGATTCGAAAGGCTCCAGTAAACCTGACTAAGATCAATCAATTAAAGCCAAAATAAGAGATGCACTGGCTCAATATACAGGTCTCTCTAATAAACATGAGGCTTGGGAGGTAGAAGTCCCAAACACTGGAAATAATAAAGAAGTCTTAACAGCTACAAATCAGGCATGCTAAAGTAGGAGTTTGGAAATCATTGGTCTAGATAATCTTGTGGCCTTTCCTATTAATTCCAAAATTGTATGATTTGTGTATCTCTGTAAGTCTCCTGGTAATGGGGGAAATCAGAGCAGGGATTTCCATCCCCATTTAGCATTTGAAGAAAGTGTTTGAAAACAACAGTGCCTAACCTGAACTATAGAACAGTGACCAAGCAAATACTAAGCTCTAATTCCTTATGTTTCTCCAAAAATATCCTGCTTCCACTCACCACTTTGCCCAGTAAAAGCTAACACATCTGCTGATCACTTTCTCTCAAATGAATGTTAAGGGAACAAAACGACATTATTTCCAGGGATAACCTATTCTATATTTGTCCTCCCAAGGGGCACATATATATTTAAAGAGGAACATTGCAGTAAACTACACAAACTGATACAAAAGATATAAGGAGTGCTGAGGAAATACCATCTGTGCTCAAAGCGAAACCACCCAAAATTTAAACTGATCTTCTCTTTTCCGTCAAAGATCAAATTTTAGTAAAATAAAAACTAAGATGTTTTTGGCCAACCTCAACTATATATACTTTTGGAAATATACAATAGCTATATTCCTATTTATAGTATCTAGTTGTGATGATATATTTAAATATGTATTACATAAATGTGTATCTATGTGCATATATAATATACTTATATTGTATATATAGATTTATTTATTTATGCATAGATTATATACCTCTGTGTTCATGAAACAATTTTATTGATTTAGAATATTTCCTGTGACTTCAACATTTAGTTTGTCTTCATTACATAATATGTTGCTGACATCTAACACATTTTTCTGAAATAAATCATCTCTCTTCAATGTTGTTAAGACTCAACACTCATTTATTCTACATGTAAAACTATTCCTAGAAATTTTATCCAAAACTGAAACATATAGTTATATAATATTAGCATGTATCATTTTTGCATTTATTCCATCAATATATAATCAGGATCACTATAAAATAACTACCTACTTTACTGCTTTATAAAGTGAGTTTGAAGACATATTTAGAATGACACCAAATACTTATAATTGTGAGGTCACATTTTCAGGTAATTTTTCCCTGTTCTTGTTAAATAGCTTCCATAAACATCCAGAATGAACATTGACTACGGTAATTTCAAGTTACGGTGTCTACTCTGAACAGTACATTGTTGCCCAAAATAAATAATTAAATGAGCCTTAAATTGTGTGAGTTTGCAAAAGAACCAAGTAAAAAGGTAGTGCCCTATTTTTTTAAAAGGATTTATTAATTTAAAAAATCAAACAAGCAAACAACTCACCCTGCATTTGGATATTATGGTGTTTCTAAAAGAGTGGAAAATCCCCAGGGCCTATTGTCTGCGCCAGATAAGACCTTTCAGATGCACTGGCATTTTGGTGTTTCGCTTCTAAAGCGAAGCACCCCTGCCACAGCCCTTGCCCACAAACCCAGCTAAACCTGAATCTGCGCCTTTGCATGCCCAGAGAATTGAGGGAGACCACAGAAGGGGACTGCAGAGCACATCCATCACCTGAAGCATTTCCACAAACCTCATTCTGAGCCTCGTTGAGTGGCAGGAGAGTCACCTAATCGGGTCAGAGCACCGAGGTGGAAGCCACCTTCTCTGTTGCAGGTGAACCAGAGCGCCAGCTGCATGCCCGGGTCACTGAGGTCACATTGGAGCAGACCCCAGCTGACCTGGGTGCGCATGGAAATATACCTAGTGCTGAACACGTACAGGTAACCAGACCTGACACGTGCCCATGGGAACACCTTGCTGGCATTAAGCAGAATGTCTCTTGCCTAAAAAAGGTTTAGTTGTTAGGACAAAGGAAAGGAAAAGTCCGCTAGACTGTGTCTTTGCCTCTGAAGCCTGAAGATGTGAATTATAGCCTGAACCCAATATTTGGTGAATAAAACTTTATTAAAATGAGTTCAAAGCCAGTGAAAGACACTGGCATTAATTTCCGGAAACCTAGCACCATTAAGAGCCAGGGGTATCCCTGGATCTTTTCTCAAACAAGCCATTTTAACAATCTTTTTACATAAGAGGTAAACACATTATCCTTACCTACTCAAAAGCCAAGTCGTGAAAGCACAAAGTTTTCCATAGCCATTTTTATGACCTATTTTATTTTATTAATAAAAGTTACCACAAATTGATTTTATGTCTCATTTGTAAATTTGAATCCTTAAAATATGCTGGCATTTCTTTGGGGTTTCAAGAGGCTTTAATGACTTTAAACAACCAAACAAGATCCTGATTCCTGCTGATTGATAGCTTCTGCATTTTGATGAGAAGGTAGATATTTTGTTCAGCTACACAGCAACTCATTAAAAGGCTTAAAGGAGCCACTGAAGCCCCTCAGGGATGTTTAATGTGATAATTCCCTACCACACCAACCATGCAACTCCTCGAGGGCAGGGACTCACACTTCTTAGGAATATGGCAAAAAGACAATTGAACTGAATAGATCTCTTTTAAAGAACCCCAGAAATCTATAATAATTAGCTCTAAAGTTTATCCTGTTCTCTAATTCTTCCTTGTGTGTGTGCCAGTATTGAAGCTCTAGATCATCAGGCCATATCATAACCATAATTCAAAGTTATGAAATCACTCTTGTTGACAATTAGGTAGAGAATAATGCCAGTATTTTAGATTCTCAATACTATAATAGGTCTAAATAAAGCCAATTATCCTTTTATAAATTCAGGCATATTGTTAGTTGAATTCTTCTACATGGAAGAAATGTATTATACTTCAAACAAAAGAGAAAATAGATAATGTGATCCACAATTTGAGTATCTGCATTTTAAAGAAGAAATTATATGTCAACAGTCACTGCAGTGTTGAACCCGGGCAGTTCAGAATTAAATTGATTGCTACATACTATGATACGGTCTATATGAAAGAGTTGTCATAACCTGTTAGGTTCCTTGGTAGCATCCCCATAAAAGTTTACCTGCAAAGCAACCCAGTTCCTCAGCAAGCTATTAAACCAGATATGGAACACGACCTGAGGAGATGAAATGCTCATGACTCCTTTGTCTTTCAAAGTAATAATGGAATGATTTTAATCTCTGAGCTCATTAAAACACACTTAGTCATTTAAGAGATTCTGCTAGGTGATCCTCAGCATATGACAAGTTGAAGGAATTCATCGTGGGAAAAAAATTTTAAATTCACTTTTCTTCTTGAGCTAATTTTAAAAATGCTGCCCTACATAGTTCTTTAATCTCTACAGGTAATCTTCCAGTTCCATCTCTTATATAAAGAAATCCAGAATAGTAATATATCAGTCTACATATAACAATTTGAAAAGATTTATTAAAGACAGACAGACAAAAGAAGCACTAGGTATAACTCCAGACATGAATTTCCAATTGCCTACGCAGCATCTCCACTATGAGTGCAAGAAGGTGTACTGAACTGAGTACGCAGAGAATTCCTAATACATCTATTCCTTCAAAAAGCTCTTCTGATACATGGTGGCTTGATTCTACCAGTTTCTTAGTCCAAAAACCTTGCTGCAATCCTTTCATATACACCTCACATGTAATCAATCCATCCAATTAGCTCTCACTGAAACATACATCCAAAATCTGACCACCTAGCTACCAACATCCTAGACTGCTGGTTCTCAGACTTTGGTTAGCATCAGTATTTCCTGGAAGCCTTGTCAAAATACAGATTCCAAGGGCTTCACCTACTTCCAGAGTTTCTCATTCAGGATACATAAAGCCTAAATGTTGATGCTGCTCCTTTAGAAATTATGCATCTAGAACCAATGTCTTTACAAGAGGTCATCTTATGGGACAGACCCTCACAACAACCCCAACGTGGGAGGCATGATAAAATTCATTAAATAAATTGATTATGGTTCCTTTTCTGGAAAGTAGTTGAGCCTTTCTTTAACATATATGTTCAAAATTCTATTCTATCAACTTTCCTAGACTATCTCACAATGGCAGTTTACATCATTCTCCTCCAGATTATTATACCAGTTAACTTCTTCCCCTGGGTCTCACAACTGGAAAATATTTCCAAGGCAACTAGGATTTTTTTTTTCTTGGGCAGGCACCAGGAAGAATATTTTTTTTTTATAAAGAAAAAAAAGCAACCGCCTTGAAATTCACCAGTCATTTGTCAATTCTCCATTTTTGCTTCTGATAATCATTTCTGCCTGCTTAAAAGGTTGAAATAAGATATCTCTATACTAATGCTATCTTGGATTTATATAGTGTCGGTCTTTCAAAGAGCATAGTGACCTTTATCATCTGTCCTCACACTGTCTACAAAAGAACAGGCATTATTCTCATTTAGCAGCTGACAAAAAAGACACAGAGGTGAAGTGACTTTGTCAGACACTGTTCCTTACTACTCTTTCTTGGCAGTGACCTTACACAGCAAAGTTCTTCATAAAATATATACCTCTTAGGAAAAAAGGCATTCAAGTTATGACCAGGCTCCCAAAACCTAGAGGTCTGGACCATTATTTCAACGCAACTCGGGTTAAATTAAAATAGAAAACATACTTCAGTTTTCTACTACTATTCTACATCCAATAACATATTAAAAGAAGGCAGCAGGGGCTGCAAGGGTAGTTCAGTGGTAGAATTCTCGCCTGCCATGCGGGAGACCCGGGTTTGATTCCCAGTCTATGCACTTACCAAAAAAAAAAAAAAAAAATTCAACAAACAGTGCTGCAATAATGGGATACTTAGATGGGAAATAATTAAATGTGACCCCACCTTACGGCACCATATTTGTTTTCTGATATTTCTGATTAAGAATATTTGGGGGGTTTTTTATTTTTTTTAATTTTGATTAAGAATATTTTTTCACTTAAATCCTTAAAACAAATATTTCTCAAATTTGATGATATATCTCTATCTCTTTTTCACTTCAACGATTGCTGTTATCCCATTCTAATACCATCTATTAACCTTACTTCTCATTCCAACCAACAGAAAAAAAACTCACAGTTTACCAAGAGAAAAACAAATCCTAACGGAAATTTTCTCCCCCTTCTTGGTTTCACAAAACCCACTTATTAAATAATTAATTATCCAGAGACTGGCTGGCTATCACTTACTGGTTACATAATCTTCAGAGTCCATTATAAACTAGCCCCATGACTCCACAATTAAATCCTAATCATCATTCAAAGGCCATTCCAAAGGACCCTTCCTAGATTTCACGAGACTCTGAGCTCTCTTAGACTTTGCTACAGGCAGGGGTGAGTAAACAACAGGGCAGTCAATTATTTTAGTCCCAGCATTGCACTAAGTGCTTTAAGGGAATCATCTGACTCAAACATCCAACTCAACAACCTTTGGAGGTAGATAATCTCACCTTCACCAATGGCTACCTCAGTATTTTTCCAACTAGAACTTGCAGACAAATAGCATGAGCATCTAATTAAAATGCAGATTCTAAATCAAAAGTACTGGGCAGGGCCTGAAGATTCTGCCTTTCTAGTAAGTACCCAGGTACAGCAGTTTCCATAAGGACCCCTAGAAAGTTATGTCCAAGTCCTAAATCTAGAACTGAGACTCTTTTGGAAAAAGGGACTTTGCAGATATAATTAAGTAAGGAGCTCAATAGATGATCCTGAGTTTAGGTTGGGCCCTAAATCCAATGATAGGTGTCCATATAAAAGAAAGGCAGAGGGATTTTTAAGACAGAGCCAGGCAGAGGGGAAAGTCATGTGAAGACACAGGCAGATATCGGAGTGAGGCATGTGCATGTCAAAAAATGTCCAGGATTACCAGCAGTTACCAGAAACTGGGAAGAAAGCATGAGAAAGATACCAGCTCAGAATTTCTGGAAGAAACCAATCCTGCCAACTACTTAATTTCAAACATCTGGCCTCCAGAACTGTGAAAGAATAAATTTACACTGTTTTAAGTGACTAAGTTTGTAGTAATATATTATGGTTGCCTCATAAAACTCTGACTCCTGATGAGGACCTGATGTGTGTCATAGAGTATATTTTGCCTACATGGGGTCTCAATGAGGAAACCAAAGCTCAGTGAGTTTGTATAACTATCAGTTGATCACACAACTTGTACTAAACCCAGAAATCCTCACCTGGTATAATTCCAAAGCCTGTGAATTATCAGGGGTCAGCAAGTTAGTCTTATGCTTTCCGTCAAAGTGCACTTAACTTCATGCTGATGCTTATAGGATTTACTGGATCCCAATCTGAGCTCAGCTACTTCCTACTTGTGTAACCCTGGAAAGTCATTCAATTTCTAAGCCTCATCAAAAGTATCTTCATCTTCCTCTCTTTTGTCTTCCTCTTATAAAAATTAAATGTCTTTCAAATCCGTTTTGCACATCAACAAGATCCAGTGATCTTTTTCCTAGAACCTCCAAAATCTGTATATTTATTTAGGACTCTGATTTTCAGAATATCCTATGATAGGGGAATATTTAAGGAATGCTTAATCCCGATGACATTTTATTTCTACATCCCTCCAGGAACTTAGATAGCTCTACTCTAAGGCAGAACATAGTATCTATTTGTACTGTCATTCCTACATTGTACCATATTCAGCTTAATCAGAATTACCTTGCAGCATGATCAGCTTAATCAGAAGTGCCTACTGAATTTTGACCACAGAGTTCAATACATACTTATTTTACCTATTCCAGTGAAAGCTGAGAATTTCAAGAAGAGCTTTATAGATACAGTTTAACAAGTTCATTTGATATGACTTCACAGCAACAAGTGTGTTTTTGTTAGAGGAACATAGCCTCTATTTCTTTTTCTCAAATGCAACTTTAGTTACAATAGTTATTTGGGAATTAAAGAATTCTTAAAAATTGATCTGACAAGCAGCTATTTGGGTAACATTAAAATCTCTCCTTCCTTCAAATAAAAAAGAACAGGACAGACTATCTGTCTTATTACTAAGGTGCAGTGTTACCTTGAGACAAGGGAAGTAATCAGACACTCTATTAGTTTCTCATAGCTCCACAGCTTTCATGAAGCATGTGAATCAGTATTTTCAAGCTGTATTTCCACTAGCTAATCAGCATCTATTTTGACAAGGCAAAAGATGTGGAATTAGTTTGAAATATAAAGTAAGGTATTCAAAGTGTTTTTTGCCTTCTCTTGGCTGGATTTGGTTATTTTATCATCACACCAACCTTAAAAAAATCCTTCTTACTCTGATCATGAATTTTATATACTTTTTTATTAAAAGTAAAATGGCACCACTTAGCCCTTTCTTACATGTAAAGAAAAAAAAAACACAATATAAAATTTGTTTTCTCTAGTCGGCATTTTATGTGAATATGTCTCATTCCCATTAAGTTAACTATCTAGAAGATTACTTAAGAGAAGGGTCATCTACCCCCTTATGGACCCTCTATAAAAGCAACAGGGCAGCATCAACATTCTGGAATATTCAATGTCAGGGCTGAATTGTCATATTTTAGGAGCATCAGGAGATTGAGGAAAATATCACCCCCCCTCAAACAAAGAAACATATTTAAAAGTCTGGAAAGCACCAACAGCCTTCCACAGTGTTTCTAGACATACAGAGTTGGGGGAACTTTGACCACCTTAGTAACTTGAGTAGAAGACTTCCGAGTTAACATAATCCCACTGAATTTTACTCCCAGATAAATGAACATACAGACAAAAACTTACAAAAAAAAAAAATTCAGAGTTCATCAGCTCTCAGAAGTCCATCTATGGCAGATGTCCTTTCTGCCTCCACTGTAGTGAGTTTGCTAATGGAGCATGAGAAGGGATATACACCTACATCATAACCCCAACAGGAGAAGCTGCAGTTTATTCCCATGCAGAATCATCTCTTTGATGGGAGCTGAGCATCTTACTGTCATCAGGAATGATGCAGGACTACCAGAGGGAGCAATGCTAAGACATCATAATGCAAATCCATCCCTGAAAAGGGAAGGCAGACTTCCTCCCTTCCTTGCAGTTGTCATGGCAACTGTGGAACTGAATTTAATATTCTTCTCAAGCATTTTAAAATTTTGTTTTGGTAGACAATTCTTTGAGATTAAAAAATACTGAGTAAATGTAAGAATTATTACAAATCAGTAGTAATGCTATAGTAGGTTTAATATGACCAATTGAAACTCCCTCTCAGAGGAGCTCAACAGTATCTTCACAAGTTACCTTATCAGAGAGGCATTTTTAAATATCGGTTCATGCTAAAAATAACAGCATACAGTAAGTGTCAGGAAAGCAAGCCTAATATGACTCCAAAACAATACATATTTTATATACTTATAGTAACGGTGTTAGCCTCACTAAAATAGTCTTGTTTTAAGGTTCCTTTTGTGACACAGATTTCTATTCTCAGTGTGGGAAACAGCAGCTGCCAACCTGTTTCTTAGACACTGTTCATTCTAATAACAAAGACAATAAGTTATTAGAACATCTCATGCTTTAGGACAAAACACAAAGAAACCTGGGTAAAAATGTTGAGAAAATGTAAGGCAAGTGTTTCCTCACCTGTGAAATGGTTAGAGAAAATTTCCTCTTTAGTAGCAGTGACAGAACAGGATGTTTTGCCCAGATGAGCTTATTCGGTATCCTTAAACTTGAATGTTTTTTTGAAGGAGTCAAAAGCTATTCTAACAATGACAGAAAAGCACACCTATTTCATTCCCATCAACCCTTTTCAGGCCCTTTCTAGCATTTCAATCCTCTCCTCCAAAGTGGACAACAACTTAAAATAAAAACCTATGCACAGATCAGTTGGTCTAGGCAATCATCAAACAGAAAAAAGCCAGCATCCGCTGCTAAGCTTAACCTAAGTGGGGCCAGTAAATGAGTATGGTTCACCTATGAATGGGAAGCCAACTTTTTCAAAAGAATATCATATGACTATTTCCTTTTATAGAGAATGAACGTTTCTGTATCATCAGAGGATTTAAAATGGAAAACCCTCAGCATTCTTGAAACTAAAAGCCCTGAACAACAGTTTTAAAAAGAAAACTGGAGAGAAATAAGTCTTTTTAGTGAGGTTGAATCAAGTGGCCATTCATAAGCCAGCTGCTACTGTAGGTCTCATAGAAACTAAATACACATATATACATACACATGCACAATGGATACATACATATACATACATATAGACATACATGTATGCATATATACACACATATACCGGCCCACATATATACATACATACATACACAGTTCTAGTCCTCTAGGCTTCCATTTATTTGATGTGCAAAATTCCCATTAGCTGTGTCAATTCTCTCACCTCTCCATCATTTCCACTTGCATTATCACAAGGCTAAACAAGAAATTATAAGCAATTGACAGTATTAAAACATTTAAGAGCTCTTTCAAGGTACAAATTCCTGGGGGGAAGAAAAGCAGTGAGGGGAAGAGCAATCAGTCTGACATTCATTATATTCCCATAGTCAATTTTTTTGTCACATGGTTGACACTCTCCATTAAACCAAAGGACAAGATTCTGCATGAAAAATAGTTTTTCATACTCTCACTGTAATAGTATTTACAGATGACTACTGGAACATTCTCCTGCAGTAAAGATGATCAAATTAAAATGTTTATTTAACAGGAAATTACTTCCATTTTTGGCATTCATTTGGAATTAATACAAATATTCACTCTATAAGGAAAGACTATATAGATTTGTATACTGCGTAGTCTAAGCAGGTTTTCCTTTTCTTCAGCTCTGTTTAGGAAAATTCTAAATGCTATGCACTTTGGAAACTGTGATTCTGGTAATTAACCATTTCATGAAACATTTATTGACCAAATATTCATTTCCAGATGCTGGGTTAAATTTTGAGGACACTATTTTTTTCTGAGGCATGGAGAGATATTCTCTTCCCCTTCTTCCATACATTTCCTTAGAAGGAATCATAGTTCTTCTCAGGGAAAAATATTGCAGTTAATACATATTGTTTTACCCTAACTATTTATTCTCCTCTTTATATGGGGAAAATGAATGATTTGGTGTGAGTATAAAGTACTCAGAATCTACTGGGCTAAGTCACCAGTAGGTGAAGCTTTTATTTCAAATTTAGTCATGGGTTCCACCATACCGTGTCTATAATTTCTTAGGCTCATGGAGTGATAAAAGCATTTTGTTACCTCTTCCCCCATGAGGACATGGTCATGGTAAATCGTACTGCCCTGAAAGCCACACAGAGAGGATCACACAACCAGATCTCCGAATGTCCCCAGTCACTATGTATAAGAAAATCATCTAACAAGGACCAATGAGAACACTCTCTAAAAATCCCATAAGGACACTGGAAGCAAAATTATCTTGTCACTCATATGGCTAAATTGGGCATGTTGGTTGCTCTGAACTGCAGTTTGGCAGTGGCTGTTTTTTTTCCCCCTACTTTTAGTTTTGAATATCAAATTTACAGACTGTGGCAAAAGTAAAACAAAACCAGTACAAAAACTCCAAAATACCCCCTAATCAGCTACCAAGATCCGTCAACTTTTTTTTTTAATTAAAATTTTTTTTTAAAATACCAAAAAACACCAAATAAACGCAAACATTCTTAACTTTGGATCATTCCGTTCTACATATATAATCAGTAATTCACAGTATCATCACCTGGTTGCATATTCATCATCACAGATCCACCAACTTTTAACATTCTAGGTAGTTGTATTTTTCTACTAAAGGTCACAGCTCTAGTATGGTGGCCCTGTCCCACAATTATATTACTCATTGGTTTTGGTAACTTGCCCATCCACATATTAAAGTCTCTTTAATCTTCCCTTTTCTGCAATGCATTCCAGATTTAGATATAGATGATGATTTAGATAATGATGTCATAGACATCGACATCAGGGCACGGTGAGAATTAGTCTGGGTCTGAAAGTGCCCACCTACCTGCCTTTCAGAGACCACCTGCAGCCAAACTAAAGTCCACTGAGAAAATCTGAGCCAAGACAGGAAGAAAAAGAGACAGACATTACACCTGGCTTTAGGCACGGTGATGTCTATGGACGGAGCTATAAACCCCCTGAGCATTCCAGTTATAAGACTTAAAACATTTCCATTTTATTTGAGGTAGTTGCGTTGGGTTTCTGACACTTGCAACAGAAAAGAAAGGCATATTTGTCCCTAATGAAATACGTATAGTGCCAGGAACCCTTCATATTCTCCACGATCATTAAAAATAATTTAAAAACTAACCTAGTTTAAAATAAAAAAAACAAATGTTACATTGCCATTATAAAGAAAACACAGTAAGCATTCTCATGATAAAGAAACACAGTAAGAAACTGCACAAAACACTTTCCTGCTAGATCACTGGAGATGAAGAGCAGATTCAGATTTGTTTTATCTAGAGTATGAGGCCCAAACTGAACCTAGCCAATATCACGAAGCACGTGTGCACGTGGTCAGTAGAGAATCACTCCACAACCTGCTACAAGCTGCTGTTGGTATACTTCGTGTTTAACTACTCTTACTTAAAGTGCTGAGAAAAGAAGAGTATAAATCAATGTGAATTCCATAATATGACATCATTACCCTATTTACCAATAACAGGAGTTAATTCTCACTGTAAGGTATGCATTGTAACAACAGAGACTGGGGTCTATGCGCCTATAATTTTTCCTTGGCTCAGTTGTTTCATTGGTGATTTAGAGAGGTGGACATGTTGCATTTATTTGAACAAATAAATTTGATTTTGACAAAACAAATCTGAATCTATTCTTCCTTTCCAATGATCTCCCAATCTCAGATGGTTTTCATTAAACACCTTTAGGCATCATAGATATTATATCTGCATATACCATGCATTGAATGTCTAAATTGTTTTGTTTCTTGCAATAACTACATCATAGGATAGGTAACCATTGCTGTAAAGAGGGCGGGGGGATGGGAGAGGGCATGTTATTCCCTTATTTTAAGTGAAAATGATATAATCACAGTATCTTTTTGTGTTCACAATTATACTTCAGTTTAATAGAAGGATAAGCTTGAGATAATCCAGTACTAAGAATTGAGATGCCTTGGCACAAACTGCCCAGTTGTTCAATAACTTTTTCCCTTCCCTCCTAGGCACACAGCTAGACTGTATTTCTCGGCCTCACTCACAGTCAGAAAAGACCTCATGACTACATTCAACATGGACTTCAGCTGCACTGTCTTCCCAGACCTGCCCTCAAAACCCTTCTTTCTACCTCCCACCTTATCTCTTTCCCTTGTCTCCTGGAAGCTTACCAGCAGACAAAGTTTTCTTTAGAGTTGTATATTAAGAACGGTATGTCTTTCATCAGCTTAGGTCCCTGACTATGTGGGTCGCAGCCTCCAACCCTGGACTGTCACCAATTTTTACTTTATGTGAGTTAGAAATAAACTTCTTTTATGTTAATTTGCTAAGATCCAGTTCCATCTGTTACAGCACCTGGTCCCGCTTAACCTAACACAGATAACTTCTGCTTGGCATTGTGTAGGCAGTCCAGGTTAGAGGAAAAAAGGAAAGTTTATGTTTATACTAACACTACTTTGCAGGTAACCAAGCACTCAAGTGGAATAGGGAAGCATCTGGAGGCTGACCCAGCAGTGACTTTCACATTTTCTCTTGATATGTATTTCAGCCAAGATACTTTTGGTTGCAAAGATGATAAACCTGATCAAATTACTTTATAAGATAAAGGAAATTAGTTAAGGTACATCCTACTGAATTCATGGACAAGGATATAAGTATTGCTGAATTTTATGGAAAGACTGGTTATCTGTCAGAAACTGAGAAAGCTATTCCTTAGAGATGCAAGTAATATATTTTGTACGTCCATCCCATCCTCTTCTCCCTAACCACCAGCTTCACCTGCTTATTCAACAGGCATATAGTCCAACGTAGCTACCAATCTGGCAATCACTAGGACATAAGAACAGTCTCTGAGTTCACATTTTAGAACGAATGGGAATGAATGAGTATGAAGGGATCTGATAAATGAAGATGATCTCTAAGTGGAGGCTTGTACATCAAGTCTTCATTGCATCTTCATTGAACTTGGATTAGTGATGTGTTACCCTCTTGACCAATGGTTCTTGGTTAGAGAAAGCTGAGTTACCAGATCTGTATCTATCCCACCAGGGTATATGATTACATCAGATGTCTGATTTTGTCATAGCTGCTATGAAAACTAATACACACTGAGGAGTTACACAAAAGGAATTTACTGTCTCACAGTCTGGGAGGCTAAAAATCCAACATCGAGGGACAAGCAGGGCTTGCTTTCTTCCTAAGCTGTAGTGTTCTGACAATCCTCTGTCATAAGGCGCTCTCTCTCCCCTTGGTCTGCTTTTCTGGTTTCTTCTGCCCCCTAAACTCTATGGCTCCTGGCTTCGCTACCACATCCACACTTCCTCTCTTCATAATGCCTCTAGTTATATGGATTACAACCTACCCTGATTCAGTTGGCCACACCTTAGTAAGATCTTTGAAGATCCTACTCAGAAACAATTCCACACCAAGTCATCTTAACACATGCAAAGATAGTATTTATAAATAAACAGACACGCATACACAGGAGTGGTAATTAAGACTCCAACATGTCTTTTGGGATACATGATTGAAACAGCAACAGCGGACACGTCTAGAACATGATGGCAGCTAGCAGAGCAAATTTTTTGTCTGTGCCACTTGAAATGGAAGGAGGGAATAAATGCTGGTAAGTGCTTCTCTCTCAGTATGGCTTTTAGTGTCCATCACAGCTCCCCAAAATACTGGTGGGAACCTGGTGGTCCCCTGCACCATCATTACTTCTTTCCTTCAGTATTTTAATGTAGCTCCTCTAGGGATATCGCCAAGAATAAAATATCCCCCACATAGAGATAATTTTCTCTATAAAGAGGCACAAATAGGATAAATATTTTGTGAAATTCAGTCCTTTATGCACTATATGTGCCTGAAAATCCCCAAATATTTAAGAGTGTTGATGAAAACAATCTAACATTGATATATGTTGACTCAGTTTTTATAGAGAGTTGGTAATTTAAGAGAATTTAGATGTGGTGAGAAAGGGTTAGAGAAATATGCTCAAGTTAACCTTCTACCTGGAGTTCTTTTCTGCTCTTAGCATAATCACACCATGTGACCTTTTTTTCTGCATCATAGGTCTTAAAAATGGTTAATATGCTGTGTTGACTGGCACAATTAAAGGTACTGAATGGCAGAGACTACGTTTCTTTGTATGCACTGTAACAGTTTAATGTCCTACATATAGTATGCATTATATTACTTAATTTATTCTTCGTCCTTTTGTCTTGGCTGTTCTTTCTTCTTTCACTTACATATGGATGCCCGAAAGTTCAATCCTCAGCCCCATCCTCACTCTGTCCAAGAAAGTATAGCGGCTCTTTCATGGTTTACAAGCTCACAAAAATTCCTCAGTGTAATGCTTTAATCCTTGCATTAATTACCTATTGGGGTTTGAATCATGCCTGCCACAGAAATATGTTCATGCCCCAACCCTTGGTTCTGTGGTTGTGAACCCTTTTGGAAACACGATCTTTGAAGATGTTATTAGTTAAAGCATGCCCAAACTAAAGGAGGGTGGGCCTTAATCCAGTATCACTGAAGTTCTTATAAGCAAGGAAAATTGGACATGGAAAGAGAAAGTCACAGGGAATAGCCAGAAGAGAAAGGATAAGAAGCCATCATGTACATTAACATGCTAAAGGAAAGTCCAGGAACCTAAGGACTGCTACCAAACCTAGGGGAAGCAAGCCATTTAGCCTCTGAAACTATGAGCCAATAGATTCCTGTTGTTAAGCCAACCCGTTGTATGGTGTTTGTTTAAATATCTGGGAAACTAAGACACTACGCCTCTGCTGATGCCCATGCTTCCTTTTTCCTCATCTTTTTTGACATTTGCACTCTCAACAATCCAAAATGTTTGACAGCCACATTATATCCTATTAATTTCTTTAAGTGTTCTAATGCCATTCTCCCAACTGCAATGTCCTATTAGCATACAGAATAGGTAAGGAGGGGGAAAATCTTTTATTTCCTTTTCAAAAGACTGAGCCCAGGGTGGACAGCAGTGGCTCAGTGGCAGAGTTCTTGTCTCCTATGCCAGAGACCCAGGTTCAATTCCTGGGGCCTGCCCAGGTGAAGAAAAAAAAAAAAGGACTGAGCTCAAATCTTAGCTCTCACATTTAATCCCAGTTTGATGAGAAACTTACATAAGTTTATTAAGCTTCAACTTTCTTGCTTTCAAGCTTAATAATTATTTTACTGTATGGTTTTTGGGGAAAAAGTATTAAATAAGGTTTTTTTTTTAAAGCAAACTCCCCAATGTTAGCTCCTTTTCCCTTCCCGTCTCTGTCTGCCCTTTCGCATCCCATCTAGTACCCAAGTCAGTGACAGTATTTCACCTTAAATCTATTTTATAATTTTCTTCATAGAAGCATTGATTTTATATGTATGCTTAATCACTTCAATAAAGGAAGGCCAAAACATAAATAAATCTTTTATTATTTTCTATCATCACTACTCGATTTAATTAAGAAGCATTATATCATTGTGGCTAAGAGTGCCAACTCCAGCCTTGAATGAAAACTTACTACCTATAGAAAGATAGATAAGTTATTTAACTTTTCTGTTCTTTGCCTATTTACCTGAAAAAAAGGTTAATATTAGTAACCCATTTTATAAATTTTCTGAGGGTTAAATAAGTTACTACATATTAAGTGTTTTGAACAGGACCTCACATACTAAAGGCTCAATAACCCCCTAGGTTTGATTATTGTTACTGATATTTTTATTATAACCATGTCTCATAAATAACAGTAAGTATGTAAAAATAATTCAACCATCATAAAAGGAATGCATGCATATTATGCTGACTGTTCACGCACAGTCTTATGAGAGTTATCCTATAGACATCAAATCCTAACACAAGCGATGTGATTTTCATGAGGCTTCCTTGCATGTAAATCTTAATATATTAAGAAAGCACATCTCAAAATACCTGTACTAACATGAAAGTGAATTCCAAATATAGCTTAAAAGGACATTATATTACATTTACAAAAACATCTGGTAGAAAGCTTTTTGGATTCAATGGCAATGTTTCTATAAATCAGTCACCCAGTATGACAACAGTCTCTGTGACAAGAGATGATACATCCCATATAAGATGGGAAAAATGCTTCAGAGATAAACAATAACATGGCTTACAAATATTAACATATGCTTCAAAGACACTGCCTGTACTTTTCCCCATATATATTTCTTTCTTTTCTTACTTTCTATAACAAAAATTAGGCTTTCTTCATTAGTGGGCATGATAAAACATGACCAGGTAGAAAATGAAATAAGCTATTACTCTTTTTTAGACACAATTAGTCAAAAAGTCATATGAGTCAGGGTAATGTTAGTGGCTGTATTTAAAAACAACAAAATTTGAGTCACTCAACATAAAAAATTATTTATCATTTTTATAACAGTTCATCATAGTTGCTCTCAATTCAGGGGCAGCTCTCTGAAGCGATTCCTACAGCCACAGAATCCTATGCACTCAGTCAACAGAAAGAGAAAGAAGAGCAGAGAATGCACAGCTGTTTCTTGCCATCTTGGTCCCATATTGCAATATCCTTTCTGCTCTTAGATGGTGAGAATTAGTCATATGTTCCTACCAAAGTGCAAGGATGCAGGGCGGATGGAGGGTGAGTAGGGTATAAATTTAGTACCCAGCTGTGCTACCACATTTCAGTGGATTTATGTCAAACTGCTGCAAAGGGAGCATAAATTCTGTTAAACAGTGGGCTGTTCCTGTGACAGTTTTATCAGTTAGCTGCACTGAAGGAGATACTTGTAATTATGAACCCAAAAACCTTGTTGATTATTTAAAGGCATTAACTCTAAAGGACAGAAACAAAATCCAAGGGGAAGAGGGACCTGCTAAAAAGCTCTTAACTTTATTCCGAAGGTGAAAGCAACAACCACAAAAAAATAAACTGGACTTCATTGAACTTAAAAATTTTCCACATCTGAACACATCACCAAGAAAGTAAAAAGACATCTAACAGAATAGGAGAAGATATTTGGAAACAATGGACATAAGGGTTTAATATTCAGAATATATAAAGAAATCCCATAACTCAATAATGATAAGAGAAACGACCCAATTAAAAATTGGGCAAAGGACTTGAAGAGACATTTTCTTCAAAGGGAAATGGAGGCTTGTAGAAGTGCCCAAAAAGCACATGAAAAGATGGTCAACGTCATTAGCCACTAGGGAAATTACAACCAAAACCCAGTGAGATACCACTTCCTAGCCACTAGAATGGCTATTTTTTTTAAAAAAAGGAAAATGACAAGAACTGGGGAGAATGTGGAGAATTAGGATCTCTCATACTTTGTATTTGGGAATCCAACATGATACAGCTATTGTGCAGTACACTTTAGCAAATCTTCACAAGTTAAACATAAAACTACCATCTTATTACTGGCCTACTACTAACAATCTCACTTCTAGGTAATACACAAAAGAATTGAAAGCAGGATACATCAATGTTCATGGCAGCACTATTCACAATAGCCAAAGATGGAAACAACCCAAAATAATCATCAGGAAATGAATGCATAGGCAAAATGTGGTATACACACAGTAGAATATTACTCAGTCAAAAATAGGAATGAGGGCAGGCCATGGTGTTTCATTGGCAGAGTTCTCGCCTGCCATGCTGGAGGCCCAGGTTTGCTTCCCAGTGCCTGCCCATGTTAAAAAAAAAAATAGGAATGGAGTTCTGATACACGAGCCATGGATGAACCTTGAAAACATTATGCTAAGTGAAATAACTCAGACATAAATGGACAGATATATGATTTCATATATATTAAACAACTAGAATATACAAATGCAAAGAGAGAAAGTAGAGTGCAGGCTACCAGGGCAGCAGGGAAAGTGGGAGTTAATGCACAATGGGTAGAGGGCTCCTATTTGTGTTGCTGCGAATGTTCTAGTAATGGAGGATGGCGATGGTGGCACAACCTTGTAAATGTGATTAATTCTACCTTATATGCTTGAAACTGGTTTGACATGGGAAAGTTTATGTTGCATATGTTTCTACAACTGAAAAATAAGAGGGCGGGCCATGGCAGCTCAGCAGGCAGAGTTCTCGCCTGCCATGCTGGAGACCCAGGTTTGATTTCCAGTGCCTGTTCAAGCCAAAAAAAAAAAAAAAAAAAGCCTAAAAGTAGGAGCAAATCAAGAAACAACTGCAATGAAGTGCAGTACATAATTCTGCACTGGATCTACCAACAGAGCAGAAAGGGCCCAAAAGGACATTACTAGGACATATGAAAAAAATTGGAATGCAAAATGAAAATTTAATATCAAAGTTAAAGTTTGATACCAAAGTTAAAGTTCCTGAACTTGATAACTATACTCAAGGTGGTTACGTAAATGATATTCTTATTCATTGGATATGTACTTACAGGTATTACGTGGTCAAGAGTCATAAAGTTTACAACCTATCAAATGTTTAGAAAATTGATAGATGTATAGACAGATACAAAAAATGTGGTTAAATATTAAAACTTGTTGATATGGGTATGGTTCTATGTTGGAGTTTCCTGTACGGGTTCTGTACAATCTTTTTGACAAATATAGTTTTACTGAGAGATATTCACACATCATATATCCATCCAAATCAATGGCTCAGTATCATCATCTGCTTGTACATTCATCACCACAATCAATTTTAGAACATTTCCATTATTCAAAAAAGAGATAAATATTAAAAAGAAAACCCAATATATTCCATGCCCTTTTCCCCCACTATATTATTATTATTATTTTTAACACTTTTATTCACACATCCTACAATCCATCCTAAGTATACAATCAATGGCTCTTGGTAAAATCACATACTTACACATTCACCACTACATGTAATACAAGAACATTCTCATTTCTTCCAAAGAACAAAATCCCATAAACCCTTATATTCCCCTCTTATTGACATTTAGCTTTGGTATATTCCCTTGGCAACAAATAATG
>PVIY010026870.1:0-34861 GCA_004026745.1 Myrmecophaga tridactyla | reverse complement strand
AACTCACAGATCCGGCCAGTTGCCGTCGGTCTAAGCTGCTCCCGTTCTGGGCGCGCTGTGTGTTCGGTCACTATCATGGTTCCGGGAGCTGTTCTGTACTGTTTCTGGTTATCTAGTAGTTGTTCTGGAGGACGAACTAAAACGCGCACCTTGCTAAGCCGCCATCTTGGCCCCTACCTCTAATTGCTACCTTTGCTAATTACTTCTCTTACCTTTGACTTTCTAGAAATGAGATAATGTTATCAAATGTTGGTTAGAATAGCTGGGTAAGTAGCTCGGCAAAATAAAAGCTGTTTGAAGAATAATGAAGAACTTCTTGATTTCCTGTTCCTATCTCTAGATGGACATTCTTGGTATTGATATACCTTTTCTTTATACGTTTGGGAAGACCTTTAGTTCACCATTATAGATTGAGAATTTAAGCAAAAAAAGCTTGTGAATCAGTGGTTTAAATCTGTTGCCTCTCAGACCTAACACATTTTCCAATTCAGCTTCTCTCACACTTTGTTTCTAACCTTTTGCTTCCATTATATTTCAAAATTGTTAAATTTCTAAGGAAAATTTTGATATGTATTTTCATGCAAATTATTTCTATCCCAAACTAGTATTATTTTATTTGGGGATAAAGTATGAAACATTTTAGGAATTAAGCTGATAGTTAATAAGTAGTGTCTTACAGCTTTTATGTTCCTCAATTAGTGAAATACTGTGAAAGTTAATGTATATTAAAATTCTGTATCTTTAGAAAAGGCAAAAAATTTTTAAATGAAACTCCTTCCTAGAAGTCAAGTAATTTAATTGCCAATATCATCCTGATTGGCATTATGGTTTGCCTATAATTATTCATCATTTTTATTATTCACTATAATGTGAATACATTATAGTGAACATGGTATGACTTTACTTGAAGAAAATTAACATATGAGATCAGAGTAATATTAATAATTTCCCATTTCTGTTTTCTTACCTATCACTTAATTATTTTATACCATCAAGTGAAATGAACCAATGCAAGTGTACCCCTCCTGGAGGAAAATATCATATTCCTTAAGTTTATGGAAACCTTTCTTTACCATATTGTAATCACATTTTTGTCCTCAAAAAATAAATGTAACGAATATATTTTCTATTATTTTTAGAAGTTATTCTAATTAAATATAATGTTAAAGTTTGCATATTAGAATATCAAAGATCTTTTGTTTATTTTCCTGAGGTTGCTGTGAATGCTAAATCTTATATCATTTTATATACAATGAGGAAAGTGTATAGTTTAGAAAAATGATTAGTTAAAAATACTATATTGTAGACAAATTTATCCCATTCTGGGTCTAATCTTTTAGATTTCTATTCAGAATACCTAATAATGTATAAGTTGGTGTTTCATTAATTCTACTGCTCTCTTTAACCTAACTGTACTGTTTTAAAGTTTTGTTCTTTTAGTCATAACCAAAACAGAAACAAAAACCCAAAACCAAGCAAACTTAAGCATCTGATCTTTATACTAAAGTTTTCTGTTTTTATTTTTACCTTGTTGCCTTTCCTGCAAACATTGAGATACTTTATTCTACTTGGGAAAGAACTGTATAGTTCTTTATGCTTCCATTTGTGATATTTTCTATATCTGAAGAAAAAGTTTAATTGATCATTTGGAGAAATCTTAAAGTATCAGAAAAATAACTAAGTTAAATATTAAATATAGGCATGTTAAAGGTTTCTTTCAGAATAAGATTGTATCACTAGTCTTTCAAAGAGGCTCAAACTTCAACTATCATTCTTTTGTATCGAATGTTCATAAGTTAGATAATCAATTATATGTATACACGTTATAGTAATAAAATGTAATAAATGTATTTACCAATTTCTCTTTACTCTTTTATAGAGTCATTTGCCCTGGCTTCATAGTTCCCACCCAGGATTAGAAAAAATAAGTGCTATAGTATGGGAAGGCAATGACTGCAAGAAAGCAGACATGTCTGTACTTGAAATCAGTGGAATGATAATGAACAGAGTGAGTTTTTAAGATTTATTCTTTTAATTCACAGGTTAGATTTAGGGACTCTCTATATGTTAGGTTATTAATGGAATGTTATATTTATAACCTACTCACCTCATTTCTTCAAGCTGAAAAAAGTGTTGTTTGTATTTGGCTAAGTCAGTAATTTAGATAGTGATTTCTCACCAAACCACTCTTATCTTTTAGTGTTTTTATTCCTCTAACCAAGGATGGATGATATAATCTAAAATTTTACTCTTTTATGTTATTCTTTCTTTTGCTTTCAGTGGATCAGATTGAGCTGATAAATATATACAAGTGTTGATGCAGACTTATTTTTCTATATCATCCTTACAAATTCATTAATTTATTAGTACCCGAAACATGAGAAAAAAGTTCAAACTTGAAAATTGGTATCTGTACTTACTTTCCTATTTAAATACAGAGAGGTAATATAACTAGTCATGAAAATCTTATGTAGTTTATACTTGAAAATTGGTATCTGTACTTACTTGCCTTTTTAAATATTGGGAGGTAATGCAACTACTCGTGAAAAATCTTGTGTAGTTTAGAGAACAATAGTGCAAGTACTATGATTTTAATTTCAGTTTTTTATTAGATTGCTTCTTTAATCAGGTCATTATACCTTTTGAAATTTTACCTGATTTCTCTGGACAGCTGGACTTGATCTTATTTGCAGTTCTTAATTTCTTTGGTGCATTGTTATGCTAGAACTATTGTCTACACTTTTTGTAGAGCAGGAATTAAAATAACTAAGTCTAGAATTTGATATATTCCCTTTAACATATCTCAATGTGAATAATTAAAAGCAGCTAGAGACCTCTGGAGACTTAAGTGTAATTGATGCTCTATAACTTAACTGTCTGTGAACTAGCAGATCCTTTAACTTAGAATAATATCATTTATCTGGTTTATAATATGACAATTAATTTAGCTAGATGTTATTTAAGATCACTTTGAGTTCTACCAACTAGAATATTGGATACTTATATTTTCCTGTTATTCAATTTCTAAATCTCATTTTTATTATTACCCTACCATTTCCCCTTCTTTATTATTTAGTTTGTTTTCCAACCAATACATTCTCCTGAAGTGATTTTAGAATTTAACGAGACATTCATTTGTATGTTGAGCTCTTTGAAGAAAATGCAAATTATAAATATATCAAATAGTAATTCTAGGTCTGTCTTTTAATGAATTGAATGTAAATGGATATAAGAGCTCCTTGTTCTCTTTAATAGTGCAGTATTTGAATATTTTTAACTTTTAAAATAATAAGATAGGGAGATTTAAAATATTTTTTAAGATCTGGGTAGGATTTTTTGCAGCTACTTAGCAAATTAGAGATCTGATAACAAACTGTTTTTAAAAACTGAATAAATAATGGCTACATATTACATATAAGGCTCTCAAGCTTTGAGTTAATTTAAATTTCATTATTCATGTATTAAAACTAATTTAACAAAATTATTTTATATTGCTATAAATAAAATAGTGCCTAATTGGAATTCATTTTAATACAAATAAAAGTTTTGATTAAATGTATTTCTCTCTTTCGCTCTTTCTCTCTCTCTCTCTTTTATGAAGGTCAATAGCCATATACCAGGAATAGGATACCAGATTTTTGGAAATGCCATCTCTGTAATTCTAGGTTTAACTCCATTTGTTTTCCGACTGTCTCAAGCTACAGACTTGGAACAGCTCACAACACATTCTGCTTCAGAACTTTATGTGATTGCATTTGGTTCAAATGAAGATGCTATAGTTCTTTCTATGGTTATAATAAGTTTTGTGGTTCGTGTGTCTCTTGTGTGGATTTTCTTTTTTTTGCTCTGTGTAGCAGAAAGAACTTATAAACAGGTGGGTATAATGAAGACTTCTGAATAGAGAATATTTTATACTTTTCCTAATATCAAAAATTCATGAATATTGTAGCAATTCATTAGATCATTTGATCTGCATATTATTTTCCTATTTTGTTTTTATAGTACTTAACCAAATAAAATCATAGCAATCATATGTTGATTTTTTGTTTTTCTGTTGTAATCTACTTGAAATTTAATCATCATCTTAATCTTTTTTAGCGATTACTTTTTGCAAAACTCTTTGGACATTTAACATCTGCAAGGAGGGCTCGAAAATCTGAAGTTCCTCATTTTCGATTGAAGAAAGTACAGAATATAAAAATGTGGCTATCTCTTCGTTCCTATCTTAAGGTAGAATGGCAGTGATAAAAGTACTTTTACATGCTGGCTCCCTCTTGTAGTTCCAGTTTCTTTGTCAATATGTATGTATGCCCAGATTTATAGTCATATATGCACTCACATGGTGCTTTGTGGCCATACTTAGTATTCTTTTCGATCCATTTCCAGGAAGCTAAAATGAATGTTTAACTGGTACTTTACAGTATAACATCTAAAGCCTAAAAGGCTTAAATGCATTTTAGGTAGATAATTCAAGGTCAGAGTGCCCTAAACTTATCTTTGTTCATAAATTTCACAAACTTCTGCTCGTTCAAAAACTGGATTAAGGATTTTATTATTTTACCTAAAATGGCTATCACAAGCCAGTAGAGGGAGCCCACTACTTAGAAAAGAATTGTTAAAAAGTAATCTGTAACCATTGAGTCTCCTCACTGGAAGTGGCCTGTTGTTATTTTAAAATATTAACTTGCTTGCAATTCTGTTAGTTTTTGTGTTTTCCTACTCACTCTTGCCCTTTAAACTTTTTAATGATTTTCCTAACTTTGGTAGTAAAATATTAGAACTTGGTGGGGAGGGCAGGGAGAAGAAATTTATGAAAGCCCTTTTTTCCTGGAAAAAAATTAGTTTTTTGAATTAGTTTATGAAAGTACTTTTTTCCTGGAGATTATTTCTTTGTTACATTAAGTAACATCTGTGATTGTGAGCTTGATGGTCTGTCTCCCTACTAGTTTCTGTGAGTATAGGGGTCATGCCTGTTTTGTTCTCTGTGTATTTCCAGCATTTAGCATAGTACCTAGTTCAGAGCAGGTACTCAAGAAACATTTGTTGAGTAAATTATTAGTGTTTGAAAAAATAACTGAAAACTATGCCAAGAATTCTGTGCTATATACACCATTTTCCCTATGTTGCAATACCCCAGGAAATAATAACACTTTATAATTAAAATTCGCGTGACAGATTAGGTTTAATTTCAGTATGGTAAGCTGTGATCAGCCTGCAGTGATGGATCAACATCATAGCTGAAAGCATGAAAATTAGCTGTTAATTAGGAAATATATTTAAAAGTATTTTCCCTTTTTTCAGCGTCGAGGTCCTCAACGATCAGTTGATGTAATAGTTTCATCTGCTTTCTTGTTGACTATCTCAGTTGTATTTATCTGTTGTGCCCAGGTAAGCTGTATTCCATGTAGAATTTATGCAATTAGATATGTAAACATTAAGTTTCAGAACGCTTTCTAATAATAAATAATCAATAAGCCTAGTTAAGACAAATAAGCTTTGAAATTGACTTTTGCAATTTAGTTTTTTAGTAGAATAAATAAATGCATCTTTTTCATCTGTGTCATGAATAGTAATCATATTTTAGTTAATAATTTTTTTCTACAATCTGACTATTTTGATTTCCCAAAACAAACCTATGAGTGGCCAGGATTCTGAAATTGTTTCAGACTATTTTCCAGGACTCTCTGTTTTTTTCATATTTAATATTAATTATTTTATTTCATATCTCTAAATTGTCACTATGACTTTACTGCCACTAGCTCTGAGGTCAGTGACCAAGATTAGTCAGGAAGCACAAAAGTATTTCAGGATATGGTGCATGGGTGGTTTGGTGGTAGAATGCTTGCCTGCTATGCGGTAGACCCAGGTTCAATTCCCAGACCATGCACCCAAAAAATGCAAACTTGGTCAGATAATATGACATATTAGATACCTTGAAACACCAAACAGTACTGGGGGTGTGGGGGTGGGGGATGAGGGGCAGATTTTTAATATACGTATCTGAGCTTTCTAGTATACATATTATATACATATCTGAGTTTACAAGACAATAAGTGGCAAAAAATGAATATAAAACTAAACCAGAACCATTAAATATATGTGTTAAATGCTGTGGCAGCCCTGGATGAGGTGTATTGTTAATCTTAGTTTTTTAGAGGTTTGAGATTTTATGTCCACATGAGGGCAGATGAGATCTTGATCTGATACATACTCACACCTCTTTACATACTTATACCATGAGGTGTACCATGAGGCAGGAACCCTCAAATTCCTGCAAAATTTCTGTCCATGAAAAGGTAGATAAGAAAAACATTCTGTCTGCAGTACAAGAAGATAATAAAGAAGTTAGTCTGATTTTGTCTAAACTCCTGATGCCAAAGAGCAGGAAAAAGTCTCTCCTAAGAAATATAAATTAACTGTAAGTCTGCCCACAATAAAGTTTTGGGATTCAAATTTATTTTACACATCTTTTCCTATAGTCCCTAAGTCAAGAAGGTACTATAAAGAGTGGTCCTGTACCCTTGGAGTACTTGACAGAAGCAAAACAATGACTGTTTTGGGAGATATGACTTCAACCTAGACCTAACAGGATTTCCACAGACAAAGCCCTTTCAGGTCTGGAAACACTTGAGGAAACAGTCCAACGTAAACGAGTCAACAGTTCAATAAACAGAAATAGACTACCAGATAGAAATTGTAAGATAAATTTATTTAAGATGATTAAAGATAGAGATAAGACACTATGAAAAAGAACAGATAGATTTGAAAAAAGAAGTATAGTACTTTGGAGAAATGAGAAATATAGCCAATGACATTAAAGGCACAGTGAACAGAATGAAGAGCAGATTAAACCCAGCTGAAGAGACAGTGAACTGGAAGATAGAAGAAATTACCTACAATACAGAACAGAAAGAGATGGAAAATATGAAAAAGAGATTAAGGTATGGACAGAAGATCCAATATATGTGTAATAGGAATTCCAGAAGGAGAGAATAGGAAGAGCCATATTTGAAGAGATAATAGTTAAGGATAATAGTTAGTGAAGTATATTAATTTTTAAAAAGAAAAGGTATAGTATTAAACCGTAAACTGCTGACATGGGAATTTTTTTAAAGAATGCTAGTATGAATTACTTTATCCCTTTAATGCTGAAAGCTTAGGTAGACAATTTTATAGAAATACGTAATTTATTCAGACAGACTCAAAAAGAAATTGAAAACCTGAGAAGACCTATAAAGCAGTACTTGTTTCGTTAGTTTAAAAATTTACCACCAACAAAACTGTACAGACCCATTTGTATTCTGCCAAATATTCAAATATAGAAGCCCAATCCTACATGAAAGATCTCTATTAAAAGAGGGAATATTCCTCAGCTCCTTTTATGAGGCTTATATAACTTTGATACCAATGCCTGAGAAGCAGTATGAAATGGAAACTATAAGCTAATTTCATTTATTAACTTGGATATAAAGTTTCTCCAGAAAATAGCTAGCAAGATGAAGCCAGCAATGTAATGGTATAATAAATACACCATGAGCAAGATAGTTTATCTCTGAAATGCAGAGCTTTTCAACATCTGAAAACCCATTCATGTAATGTAAATTCCTTTAATGGATTAAAAGAGAGGAAAACATGATCATCTCAATAGAGACAGAAAAACGCATTGGTAAAATTCATTGAAGAGTCATGGTGCGAGGAATAGAAAGTACTGTCCTTCATCCAATAAAAAAATATCAGTGAAAACTTGGAGCAAATATTGTACATAATGATATTACCTTAGAGGTATTTACTTTAAAATCACAAAAATAAAGATGCCCTACCCACTTCTAGTCAGCATGTTGATGGAGGTTACTAGCCGGTGAAGTAAGACAGAAAAAAAAAATGATATAGAGATTTTAAAGAAAAAAACCATAGACTATACAATTGACTATATAGAGTACCCAAGTGACTCTAAAGACAAATTCTTAAAAATATGAGTTCAATTAGGCTGCTGGATATAAAAATCAACATTAAAAAATTTTCCCATTAGTTGGAGATTGGCAGACTTTTTCCATAAAGAACCAGATGGTAAATATTTTTGATTTTTGGTGCTATATACATTATCTGTCATTTTTTTCTTTTTCTTAACAATCTTTTTTAAAAGTTTAAAAATTTGCTACAGGACTGAGCAAAAACCAGTCTTAGGCCAGATTTGACCCATAGACTGTAATGTGTCAATTCTTGCCATTCACAGAAATAAATAAATAAAAAGTGATAGATGGGGGTGCACAGGTAGTTCAGTGGTATAATTCTTGCCTGCCATGAGGGAGACCCAGGTTCGATTCCTGGCCCATGTATTTCCTCCAAAAACAAATAAACAAGCAAACAAACAAGCAAAAAAAACAAAACTTCAACAGATGGTGCTACAATAACGGAATACTCACAGGAAAAAGAATGAAATGTGACCCCGCCATACAGCATACAAAATAAAAAGAAAAAAGTGATAGATGTTATTTGTACTAGCAACACAAAAAATACAGAGTTCCCAAAAAGAAATGTAACAAAAAATGGGTGGTATCTTTTGGAAAAATATGATAAATCCTTATGGAAAGTTATGAAAGAAGATACACCTTGTAAATGAATAGGGGATACTCAATTTCATATCAGTTCTTTCAGGTTAATTTATAAACTGAGTGTGATTCTGATAATTCCATTAAAATCCCAACAGAATGCTTATTATTTTTTGGATAGAGCTTGTCAATCTTTCCGAATTCATCTGGAAGTACAAAGAGCCAGGAATACCCAGATAATTTTGAAGAACAAGATATCCTACCAGAACTTATTTTAAAGTTATAAAAAGACATTATGGTTTGGGTACAGCTATCGAATGACCAATGGGATGAAACAGAGTCTTACAGAGCCACACGTAGATAGTAATCTAATATATGATATCATGTTATTAGAAACCAAACGCAGACAGGCTTTACTTAATGGGAAAAAATAAAATTAGAGCCTTACACCATATTGAAAAATTCTGGGTGGATTAAAGACCCAAATAAGAAAAACAAGGTTTTTAATTTTATTACAAATTAAAATTTTAACATACCATAAAAGACAAGCTAATATGCCTGGTCAAGATGGCAAATGAATACTTTAGGGCTCCATCCCTCAACAGAAGTTTAAGGACAGACAACGCAAAGTCTAAATTTCAGTGATAATACATTAAGATATCAAAATGTCCAGGTTTCAACAAAAGGTCACAAAACATACAAAGAAACAGTAAGTGATGGCCCAGGTAAAGAAGATTAAAGCATTAGAAACTGTCGATGGGTAGGACCAGACCTTTAAAAAATATTCCTAAATATGGTCAAAGAGCTAAAAGAAAGCATGGACTAAGACCTAAAGATCATCTGGGGGGAAAAAGATGAACACAAAGAGATTATCAATAGAGAGATGGAAATTATGGAAAGGAACCAAACAGAGGTGAAGACCACAGTTAACAGAAATTTAAAATTCCATAGAGAGTTTCAGGAGCAGATTGGAGCAGATGAAACATGAAGATAAGACAATTGAAATTATCCAGTCTGAGGAGCAGAAAGAATGAAGAAAAGTGAACAGAACCTGGGAAACTTGTGGGACACCACCAGGCATACCAATATATGCATTGTAGGATACCAAGAACGAGAAGAAAGAGTATTCAAAGAAATAATCGCTGTAAACTTACCAAATCTAGCATAAGACATGAATACTACACATCCAAAATGCTCAGTGAACTCCGAACAGGATAAACTCAAATAGACCCACACCATACTGTTATAATCAAACTGCTGAATGCCAAAGATAGAGAACTCTAAAAGCTGCAAGAGAGAAGCAGCCTGTCACGTACAAGTGATCCTCAATGAGCTCAAGTACTGATTTCTCATAAAAAACCGTGTTGGCAAGAAGGCAGTGGGGTGACATATTTAAAGGGCTGAAAGCAAGAAATTGCCAGCCTTGAATTCTGTATCTGGCAAAACTGTCTCTCCCACATGAGGGAAGGAATAAGACATTCTCAGATAAATAAAAGCTGAGGGAGTTTGTCACCACTAGTCCACCCCTACCAGAGTGTTGAAGGGAGTTCTTCAGGTAGGAAGGAAAGGATGCTAGAGAATTGACTCAAGCCACATGAAGAAATAAAGATCTCCAATAAAGATAAAGACATGGGTAGATATAAGTGCCAGTACCATTGTATTTTTGGTTTGTAACTCCAATTTTTACTTCCTACAGGACTTAGAAGGCAAACACATAAAACGTAATGATAAATCAATGTTTTTGAACTCATAATTTATAAACATGTAATCTGTGGCAACTACATAAAGGTGGGAGGCAAGAGGTATAGGAACATGGTTTATACATATTGTAGAAATTAAATTGGTAGCAAAGCAAATAAGATTGTTATAGATTTAGGATATTAAATTTAAGCCCCATGGTAACCACAAAGAAAATATCAATATGCAAACTTATAGAGAGGGGAATTAGAATACAGGTTACTAGGGATTAGGGGAAGGGACATTGGGGAGTTAATGCAAATGAGTACAGGTTTTCTCTTTGGGATGAAGGCAAAGTTCTCGTAATGGATGGTGGGGAGGGTATTGCAAAGTCGTGAATATTAATCTCACTGAATTATATGCTTGGAAAGGGTTGGGGTGGGAAGATTTATGTTGTGTGTATTTTCCACAATTAAAATAGAAAGGATGATAAATAAAGGAGATATGGTAACTGAATGAGTTATATGATACTGGAAGGGATCTAAGAATGAAGGAGAAAGGCTCAAAAGCACATTATTAGGACATAAGAAAAAAATCGAAATACAGAATATGTTTTATAAGAGTATTAATTTCTTGAACTTGGTTGCTGCATTTAAGGTCGTTACATAAGTGAATGTACTTGTTTGTAGAAAATGCACATGGAAGTATGTGTTCAAAGATTATGATACATGCAGATATTCAGAAAATAGTTGGATGATAGGGAGGGAGGGAGGGAGGGAAGATAGGAGGAGGGAAGAAGGAAGGAAGGAAAGATACAGTAATTGTGGCAAAATGATAAAATTGGTGGATCTGAGTGTCTGAGGAGATGTTAGAGTTTGTTTATGGGCTTTGTATTAATTTTGTAATTGTCCTGTAAGTTTATTTAAAAATGAAAAGCTTTTTTTTTTAAAAAAAAAGACAAGCCAAAGACTGAGAGAAGATATTAACAGAACATATGCCTTAAATAGATTATTCAGAATACATTATTTATCAATTCAGTAAGAATAAATGGACAACCTAGTAGAATAAATAGTAGATGTAGAATATGAAAAGATAACACAGAAGAGAAAACCTAATGACCAATAAGCATGAAACATACTCAACTCCATAAGTAATCAGGAAAGGTAAAATTGAAGCAAGAGAATATTTCACACCCATCAGATTAACACATTTTAAGAAATTACATAATATCAACTGTGAGGGCAAAGGGAACTCTGATACACTACTAAAAGTATAAATCGGCACACCTGTTTTAGAGACAAAATTGCAATATCTAACAACGTTGAAGATGCGGATATTTAGGGACCCAGCAATTTTACTCCGAGATATTAACACCTAAAGAAATTCCTGTATGCGTAAACAAGGAGATGCCTACAAAATGTTTATTGCAGCCTTGTTTGTAATAGGGAAAATTGGTTACAACATAAATATTAATCAGTACAATAGGCCAATAAATTGTGGCCAATAAATTATTTGACTTTTATACATTATAGAAGTTAGAATGAACATAGAACTATCAATTGGGATAAACCTTGAAAACAGGTTCAGTGGAATAAAAACCAAATTGAATGATGTCAACAATATGATTACATTTATGGCAACTTTAAAGTATGTGTTAAATAATATTTTAAGGATATATATGTAACTAAATTATAAAAATATGCATGAAAAAGGTTAGTGCAAAATTCATTAGCCCTAGAGAGAGAGGAAGAAGGGGGATGAGGATAAAGGAAAAGTTTAAAGGAACGTAAACTGAATCTATAAGTTTTCAATTTTCAAAAATATGAAAGAAATATTGTAAAGTATTAAGATTTGACAAAATTGGGTAGAGGCCTCAGGGGTATTGATTACATTATACTCTATACTTTTAGTATGGTTGGCATATTTTATAATTGTGAAATTTTTAAAATGTATTGCTACATTTATGATCAATCTTTGTGAAGTAAAATGTTTTTTTTTCTTTCAAAAAGTTGTTAGAATCACATTGCTTCTTCATTTTGCCTTTTGACACTTTTAGCTGCTTCATGTACATGAGATCTTCCTTGATTGTCACTACAATTGGGAACTGGTAATCTGGTGCATCTCGTTAACACTTTTTCTCCTAAGATTTGTTACCCTTGGATCAGAAACAAGTAAAAAATATAGCAATACCTCAATATTACTTACTGAGCAGGTGAGAATGAATGTTTTACTATGTTATAAGTTAATGTCTGTAATATACATATTAACTGAAATGTTTTCACTTTGTCTTTTTCAGGAATGTATTTTATTAGATTAAGACCATTTATGTTAATAAAGCAAAAATTAAAATTTGATAGAACTCAAGCCTTTCTTTAGTGTTTCTATTTCAACACAGATACCAAATTTGATCTACTGTTTTTATTTCCCATTATCTTTTGGCAAGAAGGAACTACCAATTATAGAAATGATGGATTTTAACATTAATATAATACGTTTGCTTTGAAATGTAGCAGAGACACTGGAAATAAATATGAATTTTTATCCAATGAAAAGAGAAAGCATGATAATTTTGGTGGTTTACTTTATTTTGCATGAATTTGTTAAATATTTTCCTGTTACCAGTTCATAGAAAGTATACAAAGAAACTTCCTATCAATGAATCTGTAGAGTATTTTAATCAAAGAAGGTTTGGTTTCAAGGAACCAGTAATTTGGTTAAAGGAGCTCAGTTAGAAGGAAAGGGAGAGAGTGATTCCACAAAGATAAAGATCTCAAGAAAATAAAGCGCAATTGGGCCTCATGGGAAGGCAGTCAGTTCCTCCACCTGACTTTAAGGCTGGTATGGTTCATCATTTCCGCTCTTCTCTTTGTTCAATTGCCTCTCTGTAGACTTGCTACCCTATAATTTTGGCTTATACATGGTTATTCCTTCCTCAGCGTGAGTACACTTTACTGACTTTTCAGTACATGATCCAATAATATCTAGCAGATACAGGGTTAGTCCCAGCAGATAGTACATTGACTAACTTTGGTTTGGTGGTGCACTCCAGCTTAATCACCTGTGGCTGCCAGAGTGGAGCTGGGAAGGTGGATCGAGTGACCCTTCCATAGGTTCTGAATAAGAGCATTTTTCAAAGAAGGGAACTAGGCTGGGCAGGAACCCCTAAATATCTATTACTGAGTGGATAACAAAGATATACGAAGAATTTTTTGGAGTTACTTTCAAAATAAATGATAAAGCAATTGATTTAGTTTTATTCTAATTATTACTTGTTCTTTAAATCAATTTGGCTCTTGGATTAAAGTGTATCACCTTCAAATCATGCCATGCAGTTTTCCTTTCTTATTTGGCTTTTAAGTTTAAAAAGCGTTTTAATAACAGTTATTGTTTTTCTTATTATAAAATAATAAAAATCTTATTGGAGGAAATTTGGAATATACAGTAAAATATAAAAAATATTAAAGTCACCTATAATGTCAACACCCAGACAACTGCTATTCATATTTTAATGAATATCTTCAAAGTTCTTTGAAAAATGTATGCTATAATTTTAAGTACTTTTGTTTACTCTTTTTAATAAAAGATAAACCTCTACTTGAAAATGGAAAAGAAACCTAACAAGAAAGAGGAACTGACACTAGTGAATAATGTTTTAAAACTAGCTACTAAACTGCTAAAGGTAAGAATATAGTTGAAAATGGGATATAATATAAAATGTGCTGTTCTGACATTATTTAGTTTTCTGTTTATAGATCCTACTTTTTCTTTGGTTTTCATGAATATCCAAATTGTTTCCAAATTATATTTGAGCATGTTCACACAATTTACATTTTACTTTTCATTGCAAAGTTATGCAAATAATGTCGTTTGTTTGGAAATTGCATATTAAAACTTTCAATAATGTTTACAGTATTGCAGAGGTTGGCATCTTTAGATACTTAAATCTTCTAGTATTTAAAATAGATTTCAGAATAGACATTTGATGTTAATTTGAGGACTTTTTCATTTTGTGTTTCTTAGAGCACTCTTCTCCTTGGTCTCTTTAGTTTAAAAGATTATACAATCATTATAATAAAAGTATACCGCCTATCAACATTTAAATTTTCAAACCCTTTTTGGAAATAATCAAAAGGAATACAATTTCAGTGGAATTTGGTCCCACAATGATAACTCTTTGGGGATAACAATATTTTTATTAATCATATAGTGTTCTACAGTGTTAGTAATTCTTTTCTTGATTAAAAGGAAAATATATTTTTAAAAATCTCAACTCCTATGACCAATTGAATATAATTCTTAGAGCTCAGTATAAGTTTTCAGAGAATGGTATGACTTACTTGTATTCAATGTTGTGGTTAATTTTCATCCAGTTAATAAGTTTAATTGGGTATAGATTATTAGGTATTGGAGGGGAAGATGTGATGGGGAGATAATAAAATAAGTAATAAGGAATTACTTTCTTTTTCAAGTTGCTTTAAACTTCAGGTAGATGGTAACACTGAAATAATAAGCAAGATAATGTAAGCAAACCCCATTTTTTTCAAAATGCTTCATGAAAAAATATGTGTAAATTCAATAGAGCATATTATGTTTATTTGATATGTGTAATTGGGTATCTTCAGTGTGTAGCCACTGTGCTAGGCAGCTACCAAGGTTAGACTTACAAGTAGCTGCAATCTCATAGAGTAAAGAGAAATATAAAAATAACTAGAATACAGAGCACAACAGTGTGATCCTTTTTTATCATAATAGTCTTCTAATAAAAAACCTGGAATTAATGTAGATTGTTTCTTCTCACTCATTCTTCACATCCAAGAAATTTTCAAATCCATTGATTCAACTTCCCAGATACTTTCCACATCATCCCTTCTCCATCATTACTGCTTTAAATCAGACCATCCGTTTTCTCTCACCTGAATTTTGAAATAGTGAACTCCTTAAAGGTATTCCTCCTTCTGTTCTCACTTCTCTCTAATCGTTCTTCCACATTGCCGATTCAGTGATTTTTCTCATGTGCACATCTAATAGTGCTACTTACCTGCTTAAATGTCTTTAGTGTTTGTCAGGACAAATTGCTTAATGAATGGCCCATACCTAAATAGCCAGCTTTATGAGTTTTACTTCACCCCTTGTAATTGGGCTCTAATGATGCTGAGCAACATATAGCAATTCAAAGGTGTCCTGTTTTCCTGTGTCTTAGGGAATAAATATTCTCCCCTTTAGTTTTAGGAGAACCCCTCTGTGATCCCACTGCCTTTTACACATACCTTTGTAGTGGGAGTCAATGAATTATCTGTTTGCATGTCTATTAGACTGCAAGCTCCTTCAGCTCAGGAACTCTTATTTTCCAGAGCCTAGCATAGGACCTGGCATATGATACAAATTTAAATGTTTTGAATCCATCAGTTAATTCATGTATTTGAAAATAAATCGTCTCAAAGTAGAGTTTTTGCATATGTATAATGTCATCAGAAATTTTGTCTAATTAAATTTCTAAATTTCCTGCAAAAATATGTGGTTCTTTTTCAGTTTCTATTCATGCTTTTCTACTAAACATGTTCTCAAACTTCTTTGTACCTACTAAATGAATACTGTAATAGTCAGTCATTCATTTAGGATGGGAATTGGAGTTAAAAATTTAGGTTTCAGATTTCTTTTAAAGAAACTCACATTTTCCTAAAAAAAACTTTTAAGCATATTTGTCTATTTCAAGTTTAATTAAGTTTATTCTTTGTAAAATTATCTATAATTTGTAACTGTTTTTTGAAATAATTTTTTTAAAACCTCATTGCATATTGCACTAAAATAGCTTAACTGATAATTCTTAATGTATATGGGGCTTATGGTTATTGTTCTGTTTTTTTCTCTCTCTCTCTCTCTTTATCTTTTGCTAGGAATTGGACTGTCCCTTTAGATTGTATGGGCTTACAATGAATCCACTGCTCTATAACATTACCCAGGTTGTCATCCTGTCAGCTGTATCTGGTGTTATCAGTGACTTGTTTGGATTTAATTTAAAGGTAAGAGCTTACAAACATTCTTCATATTTTAGTACTCTGTTGCATTTCTGTGACTTTTGAGATCTTGAATACATAATAATGGAGTCATTTTGATAATACTGTATAGAATTAGTAAAATTATTTTCACGCTTAATTTCAAAGAACAATATATATTCTTGGCTCATGATATTTATGAAACTCCTAATTTGGAACAGTAATCACCCCCAGTACTTGTGTACCATAAGTGGTAGTATTAAATTTTACTCATATTAAATTTAATTTAGGTTTCATAAAAAGAAAAAGAAAAGCCTTATTTCTTTTCTTAGCCAGAAGTTGTATTAGTTACCCATGTGTCCAACTAACTGTTAGTGCATGAGGGATATGATTATCACATTAAATAAGTTGTATGTGTATATTACCATTACCCAATAAAAGAGAGCAAGAGATATCTGATTTTCACTTTTTATTTGTTTATTTGAGGTGAGTTCTTAAAAATGAAAGGATAAAGGATTAAAATAGTAGAATGTACACTTGTTTGTGAATGAAATTGAAATAAAATACAGTATAATATGATATAATTTAATAAGTTAGGATATTAAAACTAGCTCTAATGATAACTCCTTTTATATTTTTCCACTAGCTGTGGAAGATTAAATCATGACAATTCAGACAAAAGAAGATATAGCCTCTTTTCCAGAATAAGAGTACCAACTAAACTGCCTGAAAGCAGTTTTGACTCTGCTTCAGAAGTCTCAGCTGGGGAACTGAAGTGTTTACATCAGACTGTCTTGTGCAATTCTTATATTTATTTTACTTGTTCACTTTTTTTTACATTTATTTTAGTCTATATTTTATTTTTAAGCATTGATGTCCTTTGTTGTTGAAAGGGTGATAAAACTGATTTCCCACGTACTTGAGATCCTGGTAATTGTTCATAAATAATTGACAAGATAACAAATTCTGAAAATAGAAGCCATTACTATATTTCTCCATCAATGCCATGAACTTGCCTTACTTGAGGAAATATTATATAACTTTGAAATACTGCATTGGACTAAGCTAAACAAATATAGCATTTTCTTCAGTAAATCAAAATCCAGTCAGGTTTTCTCTTAAATTATTTTGACGCAATGCCAGGATCTAAACTGATTAAGCTGCAGTTTAAGCACCCTTCAGTATTACTCTATATGGTATTACTTAACAGGTCAACAAGTGCTCTTTGATGATAAAACTCTTAATAGAGCAATAATTGTCAACGGTTACCATACTGTAAGATATTTTGATAAAAATTAGTAATAATTATATTTATTTGAAACACTGGGCTGTTTGCACAGCTCCAACTGTGCATGCTCAAAATGTGCACTTTTTAAAATTGTTACTTTTAATGTGTATCTTTGTATGGGGTATGTTATAGTATACTAGGATGTGATATGGTATTCTTTTGATTTATGAAGTATATATTCATTTCACAAGTGAAGTGCCTCTTGATATTACTAAAGTACTTTATGTTTACTCAAGTAAAATAATTTCTCTCCCCATGGTACACTATAGCGTATGCTATTCATACCACATTCAAATGAACAGAATATCAGGGTAAGAACGAATGAAATATTCCTCTGATTGCTAATTTTAAAACTATATCCAAACTTTCTGAAAAGACAGCTTCAATGTACATGTTCTATCCCGTAAACTTAATCTGGTGCACCTCCCTGCCCCCATTATATAAGGGCTATTTTAGATGCTTTTAACTAGAAATTAATGTGCTTCCCCTTCCCCCCACCCCAATCAGTTGTCAGGTGTCCAAAGGATACTTGTCATGTCAGCGTGATTGATAAATAGGGCAAATATGACGGTATCTTACATTGGGCCTTGATTTTAAGTTACTATATTTGTGCAATCAAGAATGTTTGAGGAATTAACATGAAATATGAAATGTTTAGGGTTTCTTCTTGTTTGTTTATTTTTTTTAAAACCGGGTATCTGAAACAATCCAGAATTTTCTTGGTGCAAAGTGTATCATGTTGAATATCCTCGCATTTTACCAGGTCTTAGGGAATTTAAAACAATTCATTTGTAATGATTTATTTAATTGGTGCAGTTCTAATTCCCAAACTGTAATCTTAAGATCAGGAATGTGTGGAGAACAAAGCCATGTCATATCACTTTGCTCTTACCATTCCTTTTGGACAACCTCAGTTCAGCCTCATTGTATAGTATATTGTCTATCTATACGGAAAAAAAAACCATTTTGTTTTATTTGTCTGTGTTCTAATATGTTTAATGACCAAAGTGCATTCTAAGTTTTTTCAAGGAATGTATTACTGGAGCTTTAAGAACATACTTATTTTCTCATGTAAAAAATTAGGCTTTTTGTTTGATATGTTTCTTCCTCTCTTGTCTAATATTGAGGTTGTTTTTAGGAATTATATTTTATAAACTTTTTCAAAATAAGGTACATACCTATACAGAACTTAAAATTTTGCACAGAATATATTGAATATATTTTGAGAAAAAAATACAGCATGAGTTCTGGTAGGAATAAAATATGAAACTATTGTATCTCACACAAAAAACTTATTTCAAAATGGAAATATTTTTTAGAACAGTAGTTGAGTATGCTGATTTAAAAAATGTTTGTTTTAGGCTGAAGTTCATTTAAAATTCAAGTTGGGAGTTAATAAGTACAGTATACCTCTCAACAACTTATTAATAATATGTTGTTGTGTCACTAATATGGGCAGCAGTAGAATACTAAAAAGAAAAATTTGTTGTTTAAAGTAGTTTCAAAATATTAATGGGATTATTTTCAAAGCAAAAAATTGACATCACTGCCTCTAAGAATACCACAAATGTAAGAAATTGTAAAATATCTCATAATATTGAAAAGGCAGTTCAAAGAATTGTGGCAGAAGTGTATTAACTGTTTGTTTGTATTAACTCTTTGCCACGTGTTGTATTTGAAAATTTGAACAGCAAATTTCAAATAAAACAATCTGTGACTGACAGTGCAATAACTGGAGGATTTTTTTTTTTTTTTTTTTTTTTTTTACTTTTCAAGCCTTATATATTTCTATGGTAATTTTGTACTTACTATAGCATAAACTAAATTATAACTGTTAGATTTGGGAGGAGTGGAAATAAATTTTGTAAAACTTCCCCACATTTCAGATTTTGTTATGTTTCTTAGAACTTGAAAGAATAATAATACATATTCAAGAGCCTTTGATCACTAAACTATGACATCATTAATGTTTGTTTTTGAATATGAAAACTGGCTGTGGCCTGGAATATTAAAACTCATTATCAGGATGTGGTGGTGGTGTTGTCATCGTTATTTTACAAAGTGAAAGAATGCCTTATTAATTTATTTTGTCAGTTTTGCTGTATTTTATATTTACATTTCAAGTAAAACAAAAGACAGAATTACTCCTTTGGCTTAGTTACTAATCCTCTCAGTGACTGTTCTACACCAGGCCAGAACCAGCGTGAGAGCTGGAGTGGGTACTGTCTGGTTGACCACCATTATACCAGTACCTGGTGTGCATAGAAGCTTAGTATATGTTTGTTAAATATATACGTTAACATTTATTTTTAAGTGATAATCTAACCTATTTTAGGGGAAACAAAGTTATATTAGAGAATTATATGTAGAAGAAGGGACATTTGAGGAAAAAAATGTTTGATTAACCAAGTATTTCTCCAAGTGTAATTCTACTAGTAATATTTCTTTCTTTGTAAACACGGTTTTGTTTTGTTTTCATTCATTCATGTTGCTGCTTAAAGACAATATCCAAAAGCAGAACATTAAATATAAATCAGGAATGAAACCTTCATCTGTGTGGACAGTTGTATCCTGAGCCATGTCTTCTTCTGAAGTGGCTTCTAGAATGCTGTCGGCTCTGATCTCATTAATCCACACTGATTATAAATGTGCATGGCAGGGTGGCATCTACTGGACAGTTGGATTTCACATCTATATGTGTGGTGGGATAAGGAGTAAACATGATTTGCTGGAAAGATAGCACAAAGCTTTCAGTTGAATACTTTAGCAAGCGTTGTACAAAGAGACCTGACTCCAGTGATGGCTCTGTTTCACCTAATCTGGAGAGCTTCTCTCTGCTGTGGTGTCAGAAAAAGGCATGAGACTTCCACACTTTTATTTTTACTTTCTTTACACAGCTCTCTATTCCTACTGAGCAGCCACAGGTTTGCAGGTGTAAGCTGACGGCATGGAGGAGGAAGCCTTCGTGACAACTGTTGCCAATACCATCATTTAGTACTGTATCGGCTGGATCAGTTTCCTCAGAAACACTGTGATCTCACAGATGACAGCATTTCCATTACAGAGTGACTTCCCCAGTAAGCACTGGAATAATATTCTGACCTTGATCTTCTGTACTCTCAGCCTTCTAAAACAATTTTCAGGACATTTTCTTGCCTTTCCTTATGCATTCATATTCTTCCTTTCTGTGTGTGTATAAATCTATGAACACACAGTCTGTGAACTGCAGAGTAGAAGCTAAATTCTATCTGTTGAAGTATAATTGACAATCCATACATGCTCCTATCATTCATTCCAGTTTCCTTTGAAGATTAATGAAACAATAACTCCTTTTTCAGACAAGACAAAAATTGTTTACATCTATAGTCCCACTCTGCATTTCAAAGTATTTCCTCACTTAAGGTGTGTTTAGCAAGAAAGGTTATTTTTTTCATCGCTGAGAAGCATCTGTTCTAATTTTGGAGCCCAAGTGTGCCTTTCTATAGGACCAAGAATGTTGTCCTAGGTAGCTTCTAATTAATGTGATTCACCACTTCAAACAGTCTCTGACATGGCAGCAGCTGGAGATGGTGGAGGACAGAATAACGACATCACTGAATACAAATTGTCTCATTATCAGAATGTTCCAGAGATACACCCGAAGGCATCATTTTTGGTGAGGAAAAGTCATATATGCAAATGGCTGGGGAAAAATGGTTCACAGCAATGGTCTTTTATCTACATACTTAATGTACATGTAGTATTGGCTACTACATAGGGTTATCAAACATTAACCATGAATCTTTTGAGGGGAACCAGAGTTCTAACCAGAAATGGTGATTGGCCACTCCCACTCGCCACCACCGCTAGCCTCTTGGCAGCCGCTGGCACAGTGATCTCAACTGCAGTTCCGCCCCGCTATGGTGGTGATTTTTAACAAACTATTTTGTCACAGGAACTCAGTGCGAGGGATTGGTAAAAAATAGGACAGTTAAGCATTCTTATACTTGTTATCTGATTGGTACAGCTGTTCATAGAGTTTAAATTAATCAGAGACTATTCAAATGCACTTTCAAACTTACTTTAAGTTTAGAACTGACTTTTTATTTTTTGCATGGGCAGGCACCAGGAATCGAACCCTGGTCTCTGGCATGGCAGGCGAGAACTCTGCCTGGTGACCCACCATGGCCTGCCCTAGAATTGACTTTTAATGAATCACCCTTCAGACTTCAAAATATACCAATATGATTGGAACTTTTTCATTTGCTGTATCACTTAATACTAATAATCTACCTTTTTTCTGCCTGGCCTATATGAAGGATACCACAAATGTGTATCAATAGCAATGGCTTACCATATTACTTACCTCCTGGGCCGGTCACGATGGGCTAGGAGAGCCTAGGAGATGATGCTCGTAGACTTTGAAGAAAATATTCCCCATGTGATTTGGAAAATCACTTGCTGCTCCTTACCACCTTGAGAATAATTGTCTTAAGATCAAGGAATTTTAAAGAATGTGAATTCCATGACATTTTAATTATAGTCACAACTGCATTGCAGTGTCTGATACATAGAAGAATCTCAATATATTTACCTAATCAGTGAATGAATGACTTGAGCCAACAGGACTTGAGACACCTCCTCATCCAAAGTTCTCATTTTACCAGATTAGAAAAACCTGGTCACGAAAGAGGTTAAGAGGCTTGCCCAAGATTGCACAACTAGTGACAGAACCAAAGCTGTCCTTATTTACTTTGCAGATATTCTGTACTATTATCTTTGTATAAGTATTTGATACCTCCTGACTGATCAAAATACTCAGTTGTAGGGAAATACTTTGAGGGGAACAAAGATATTGATAACTTGTCCATATCTGTAGTGAGGTCATATATAAACAAATAAACTTAGCAATAAGTGAGAATTCATCTTGACACCCCCCCATTCATTACCTGTGGTATGGCCTATTGGAAAGAACATGTGCTTTGGAGTCAGACTTACTTTACAATCTTGGGCAGGTTAGCCTCTGTGAGCTTGGTTTTCTCAGTTGTAAGTTACTGATAGTAATGCCTATCTTACAGGGCTATTAGGATCAATGAGATAACATATGTAAAACACCTAGGCTAGGAGCTGACTTGTATTGCTTGTGCAGAAAGATTGGTTCTTTATCCCCTTTCAACAAGAAAAACAAGTAGTAGCTTAGGACAATTAACAAAAAATTCAGAACTAATCCACTCATATTACATAAGATACCTGTGCATCCTTGCCAAATATGAGATAAATTAAGAATCATGCTTTATATAAATTCTCATGAAGGATTCTTTTACAAGGATTCAACATCTATTCCTTTTCTTTGTAAGCAGGTAAAATAAAATATGGGAAGGAAATATTCTCATTCTTTTATAAACCCACAAAATTTTTATATCATATGAAATTATAAACAATTTCACCAAAATCGCAGATGTATATTCCATTCATATCGCTTCATTATTAGGTCTCTATCTCATTTATATGTGAATACCCTCACTAACAACACCCTGGAGGCTTTTTATTTTCTGCCTGGTCTCAATTTACACCCCTAAATTCTCTGCTTACAGTTCATACTCAGTTACTGGTGAACAACTGACATGATTTTCTAAAAATTATGCTTATCAAGATATTAGTGGGACCCCTCTAAAACCTTTTTGGCAATGTTTTAATCTATCTCCTATCCAGTCATAAGTTCTCTTCAAATGACTTTTCCTAACCTCCCTTTAACTTTATTGAAAAGATAAAACTCGTTAAGCATAAATTCTACCATCTCCCATCTTCTGCTCTATGTAAGAGATCTTGCTTGTATTTGAGGCCAACTCTCCAGCAGGGCTCAGGGTTCTATCCCTGCCCACCTATATGATGCTTTCTCATTTTTCCCTCTGCCTCATCTTTAATCTTTTCCTTTCCTGATTTTATGCCATAAACCATTTAGATTTCAATGAGCAGTGCTTGAATCCATAGTTTGAAATAATTATTTAAGGTTTATGGGTTGGATGGAACCACTGGGTACCAGATGGGTCTTTAAGGGCTTACCATACTCCCAGCCCTCATCTAGACAAAGCAGGAAGTAGTTTCTACATCTTCACTAAGTTTTGTTGGATGAAGCTTCTGCTGGATCATTTCTCTTTTTGGCCATAGCTGAATAGGTCAGAGATTGGTGCCCAACCCTAAAGCAATCATTTTATGAGCCTGTGAGTAGCCTTTGGGATCAGTAGCATAAGAGCTTCGCTCAAAGAGGCACTCTATCCTGGATGGTAACTTGCGGGCCCAGTCAAACTCTCTCTTACTGCAAGTTTGAGTTCAGTATTCAGTGACAGAAGACAAAGTTGGTAGAAGAGCAGAGACCCAGGAGAAGCCATGGATTAAGAAAAGCCATAGAGAGGACGTTGCATAGTTGAAAAGGAAGAAGAAACTGACAGACACTGTCCAAAACTGGCAGAGACAGAGAATCTGAGTGCTAGCTTGATAGATGTGCCACTGGATCATTAGAGCTGCTCTCAGACTGTGCTGGCCTTACCAAATACTCTGAATAGTGATGCCAGATGGCCTTGAAGTAACCAAAAGACTCTCAACCTGAACAAGTCTCACACAAAATTGCTCTTCACTCCTAATTGCTTTTCTTCTCTAATAGGGTCTTCCTCTGGTCTTTTAACTCCTGTCTATTTAAATGTAGTACCTGGCTATTTACAAAATTCTTAAGGTACTTACAGAAAATCTAAAAGACCATGTAGTTATAATGTCTTCTCTAAAATTATTCCAGTGATGTTCTGGTTTAATATTTGGAGGCAAATTTCCCTTAAGAGGATATCAAATACCAGTATCTTCAGATGTTGATAAGCTGTTACATCATAAATCCCACTAATTCACAAGTTAAAATCATGAACACTACATATTCACATTTCCAGTCCTTCACAACATATAACAAAGTTATTAGGAAAATTAGACTATCATAACGAAAATATTACAGAATACATGCAATTCTGACATGGAAAAAGCCAAAATCAGGGAGTTTGCTTTAAGAAACAATTTAAAAACAACAACAACAACATAGGAATAAAAGTCATTTAAAATATTTAAGACACATTAAATGCATGACTGTGACCCCACATTGCCATTCAGTACATGGTGTACTGTAGGGTATAAAAACTGTCCTCACCACACCGTATAGAATGTTAAATTGACATCCAGGATAGTCCACACCTCCTGTAATTCAATACCACACTATTTTCTAGTTGTACCAAAAAATAAACAACCTGCAAATAATTTCACTTAAAAAAAAGCATTTACACTTTAAAAATGGGATGAATGGGATTCCAATCTCCTTACAAATGTCTCTAGAGCTACTGAAAAGCTTACATTTGGAAAAGAATTTATAACAATATACCCCTGGATTGTACAAGGGAGATATATGGACTGCTGAAAGATATAGTGAGTATTAATCAGATTAGGCTTCTTTCTCTCCTACTTCATGAGAAGCTGCACTCTCCTCATTTTCAGTTTCTCCAGCTTTTGCAGGTAAATCATCCTTAGTTTCTTGGTTACCTTTCCTCCCCGTCTGGTTGCACTTTTTTGAATAAAGATTTCTCTTTTCCTGACGCCTTTTGGGGGGGGGGGGGCTTCTTTTCCACTTTCGGAGTAGAAGGTTTCCCTGACAACCTCGACAACTTCCTCTTGCACTTCTCCTTCCCTGTCCCCTTGGCTGAGTTGAACTTACTCTTGGGAATCTTGGCTTTGGAAGGGCGCCTGCCGGGACCTGCCGGCAGCGCTCTCTCGGAGAACATTGGTACCCGCCCGCGGGAGGCGGTGGGAGAACCCGATGCAACCGGGTTGGGAGCCCGCTCCCTCCCACCCCACCCCTGCGTATGCAGGCTGCAGACCTAATACTTTAAAATTCCAATTTTATTCAGATATTCTTTCATCCATTCCACAATTTTTTTTATTATGTGCCAGACACTAAGCTAGGTGATAGGGAAATGTATATATTAAAATATAGTCCCTCCCTTCATGTAATTTAGGGCTTCACAGATGATAGATACAGTGATGCAAACACGTTGTAGTTTGTGAAGGTATGTCCTCTAATGCAGTTGCCAGCAAAAGCATGACACCTAAGTAGTTTAGCAGAATGAAGAAAAGGATGTGTGTAGGCAAGGAGTGGATGATAAAGCTGGGAGATGACTGAGGAGCTAAGGGATTTTAATTTTATCCTTAAAGATTAGGACTGCCTAGCACAGTGTCTCTGGTCCTTTAACAGTTGCTTGGTGAATATTAAACTGAGGTGTCACATTCTTCAATAGAAGACTTAGTAAACAACTCAAGACTGAAGTTTTTTTTAACTTAAGTTTTCAGTACACGTTAAGGACTCTACTGTACGCCAGACATTTTATGCAGTTTTTTTCAACTGACATGGCACATTTTTTTGTATTTTTTTTGTGTGTATATTGTATGGCGGGTATACATTATTTTTCCATGTGAGCATCCCGTTATTGCAGTACCATCTGTTGAATTTTTTTTTATTGTGTAATATAACCTATATACAAAGCAAAGAAAGAAAAAAATAATCATTTTCAAAGCACTCTTCAACAAGTAGTTGCAGCACAGATCCCAGAGTTTGTCATGGGCTACCATACCATCTCGGATTTTTCCTTCTAGCTGCTCCAGAATATAGGAGGCTAGAAGAATAAATATTTTTTTTATCATCACAATCAACTTTTTTTTCTTTTTTTGTGAAAAATACATATACAAAAAAGTAATAAATTTCAAAGCACAGCACAACAATTAGTTGTAAAACAGATTTCAGAGTTTGGTATGAGTTACAATTCCACAATTTTAGGTTTGTACTTCTAGCTGCTCTAAGATACTGGAGACTAAAAGAAATATCAATTTAATGATTTAGTAATCATACTTGTTTGTTAACCCTACCTTCTTTGTATAACTCCACCATCACCTTTGATTTTTCTATCCCACGCTTTAGGGTTGTTAGGGCTATGGCCATTCTAACTTTTTCATGTTGAAAGGGGCTGTCAATAATATGGGGTAGGGAGATGAAACTAGCTGATGTTCTGGAGATGCTAGGCCCCCTAGGTTTCAGGCCTTATCTGCACTCATGTGGAAGGTGCAGATTTCTGGAAAGTTGCCCTAGTGCATGGAACATTTGTAGAATCATATATAATGCCCTAAATGTTCTTTAGGATTGGCTGGAATGGTTTTGTTTGGGGTTTGGCACGTTATGATAGGTAGCAATGTCTAACTGAAGCTTGCTTCAGAGTCCAGAGTAGCCTCTTGACTCTATTTGAACTCTCTCACCCACTGATACCTTATTAGTTACACTTCTTTCCCCTCTTTTGGTCAGGATGGAATTGTTGATCCCCTGGTACCAGGGCCGTACTCATCCCTGGGAGTCATCTCCCATGGACATGGCACAATTTTCTATCCAAAAATATGTGTGCTTAAATTGACCTCAGTTTCTAGACATTTGGATGATGAAGTTAATTTATAACTATTTACAAAGTGAAACCATTTTATTTAAAGTTACAAAATAACCCAAGTTTCTGCGCTGTGATAAAGATGGTGGGCTTTGCAATCAGGCAAAGCTGGGCTTTTCAAAGCAGCATGTCACCTCAGTCAAGTTACTTAACCTCTCTGATCCTTATCTGTAAAACGAGGTTGAGAGCAGCTGATGCTAGAGACTCATGGGGTCCTTAAAAGTATTAAACTGAAGAGTATATGTGTAATGGGCATGAATTTACAACACTCCCATGCAATTAGACATCAGTATATTCATTCTAAATAAAATGAAATCTTGCCTTAGCACCTACTCAGAAAAGCACCAAGAATTCAATCTGCTATATTTTGAGGAGCGCCTCCTGTCTAGGTTGATACAAAAATCCAGGGGCTTCGGTTAGTGCCTAGGAAATGAAGAACTAGCCTGGTTCTTATTCTCTGGTTTGCACCTGTTCCTCCATTCTGATGCTGCTGCCCTGTCCACTCCTCCTGTGTCTGGCCATGATGCTCCAGCCAGCTCCAAGATGCTCCCTACAGAGGTCTTAGTATCCTCACCTCTCTTCAAAACTTCAGAGCTCATATCTTGTACCTCATCTCCCTCCATACATACCCCACAGCCATGCTCTCTGAAACATAGCCTGAACATGGTCTTGGGAAGAGCCAGTCTCCTAGCAACTTCCTTCTCTTCTCAGCTCCCCAGACTCTCAAACTAAAGCCTGACTGAAAAGTTTCTGTTTTCAGTCCAGAAACTCGAAATGTATTAATACTCCTTGAGGTGAGGAGATTCAAGCTCAGCATAGGATTGTTTGACTATCTTCTTAGAATAGAGGGGCAGGGGGAAGACCCCACTTCTGAGTCTCTTCTTTTTTCTGAGTCCATTCCAGCAGCAAATATTCTAAATAATCCTGCCGATTAGGTGAAGTGCTTCTTTCAGTACCTGGCATATAGTAGTCCCACAACTATTAACTATTAATATAATTGTTACTATTAGCATTCCTTTGAACAATAAACAAGCATACAAAATGATCTTGGTAAATTAAAGAAATTATCCAACTGGGAAATGAACTGAAGAAATAAGCTGTCTAAAGAAATAAATCCAATTGTCAAAGGGATGAAAAATAAAGTTTTGGGGAAAAGCACTTGGATTATTCAAAATGGAAATTGAAAAAAAATGAAAGGCCTACATGTGATAGTTTACAGCAAAGACCCTTGATACCCAGGGATTTAAAGCAATGGGATAGTAACTTAAATGGCACTGTGAAATTTTGGCTAGTAGCAAAAAATATACGTGTATATATATCAAGCATTTACTGAACACACTTTGGGTTTGCCAAGCCTAGAGATGCCTTATGCAGTTTTAAAATTCACCTACTTGGAAACAAGGACTGGTTTTAGCTGATGTATTGGGGTCTTACTCAATATTATGATTGTACATATGCTCTTGTCCCTGAGTGGATGATCATAACAAATATTATATGTTCTTCTTTACAATGGATATATATATATATCCGTTGAATAAGCAGTGAGGTATGGAATAGAAGGAAGAGCCTGCCATGAGCATCAGCAACATGTGTTTGCATCCTGGCTTTCAGAGTGATTTTCTGAGTGACCTTGATGGCCATTTAACCTAATTCTAATTGAACTAGAATTACTCCATCTGTTCCCATTCAGCTGCTGCTGCTGCTGCTGCTGCTGCTTCTTCTTCTTCTTCTTCTTCTTCTTCTTCTTCTTCTTCTTCTTCTCCTCCTCCTCCTCCTCCTCCTCCCCCTCCTCCTCCTCCATCTTCTCCTCCTCCTCCTCTTCCTCCTACCTCTTCCCCTTCCCCATCTCCTTCCCCTTCCCCTTCTCCTTCCCTTTCCCCTTCCTCTCCTCCTCTTCCTCCTCCTCCTCCTCCTTCTTCACATTATCTTTGTCTATTGCTCATTATTGAGAATCGTTTTATCCTCAGAAAGCAATCATATGTTGTAATTTCCTAATGTAAATGTTTAATTTACAGGTGTCTTGTTTCTAAAAGGAAATCAAAAGGTTTTGTTGTGAAAGAGTTTAGCTGCTTCACTATTTTAATAGAAGATCTGTGTTAAACAGTTTTCTTAATTTGAGGGAAATTATTTTTTGTGGGACAGGTGATTTAGAACAGATCTTTTATTTCTTACCATGACCCAACTCTTTAGGAAATTAGGTTTCACCTTGTTCCCAAGTGAGCTTTTATATGTGTGAAATTGGTGCAATTAAGCAACCACACTTTTAAACAGAACCTTGGTGTTCATAAAGACACTTTTCAGTTTCAGATTTTTCTAATTTCTTGCAATCAGTCTGTCTTATTTCAGCCATTTCACCATCTAACCATAGAGTTAGTTAGACAGAATATCATTAGTAGGCCCTTACTTTAAAACTCTTCTCTCATTCATCTTCCATCATCTAAATTGTAGTTCTTGATGGCAATTCTTTCTCATTCTTTAAACCTGTATTCTAAGGTGAATCCCAGGACTGATGTGGGATCCATGGATAATTTCCATTTCCTTCCTCTGTTCGCCTGTCCCGGCCAAGTATTAGACTACAATTGTCATTTTGCTAGACAATGACACTCTCCTGCACTTGGCTCTGTGTGTATTGTTTAGTTTGACCTTCTGTTTCCAGTTTATTTTTCTATCCTCTTTAAACATCTTACTAAATGGGTAAGGAGGCATAAATTTAAGCTAACCTAGTTCTGCTTCTAAAATGGCACATAACATCTACATAGCTAGGTTAAAAGTTACTCTTCAAAGACATTCTATGTCTTACCATCTTTATTTATTCCAAAACATGTAGTGTAGTTCTACATGTAGAACACAAGCCCTAACTGAGGAGATGATAAAGGAAGAGCAGCAAAGGGAGACAAAAAGGTTAACTAAGAGTGTGATGTCTTTATAGTGTACTGAACCCTGGCTGCCTAGTAGAAAACCCGAGTGCTTAAAGAGAAGTATGTTAATAACTTCACCCCACCCCCAGAGATTCTGATTAAATTACATAGTCTGAGAAGAGGGTTTTTTATACCCCCCCCAAGTTATTGTCATTATCAAAATATTGATCTACATTTTCAAAACCATTTCGACAGTGATGCAGACATTGTCAATGGATATGATGATTGAGGAGGCAAGATCAAATGTATCTGCTATGCTGAAAACTTCAGTTCTTTGCTCTAAATAATGTAATACTGCTTCTTTTTTTTTTTTTTTTGGCATTTCTTATATCCAATCCTTGGTCCTTGTGGCATACTCAGTCCATGTAAGTAATACTTTTTCTGTCTCAAGGGTTCAAAGATAGATGTTTTGCTCAGAACATGACATATGAGAAGAGTCAATGATCTTTAACCCATCTCAGTTTACTTGAGTGCTTGCCTGTATACACAGGTACAGCAGGCCTCTTAGGAATTTGTGTTTGAAGAGGAAATTTGTGCTGGGTTGAATTACGTGCCCTAATTTAAATATGTTCTTAATCTTAATCTGTTCATGTGGGGGTGATCCATTCAAATAGGCTCTCTTGAAGATGTTATTTAGTTAAAGTGTGGCCCAACAGAATGGGGGTGAGCCTTAATCTGGATTACTGACATCCTTTATAAGTAGAATAAATTCAAATTTAGAGAAAGTCACAGAGAGGAGCCAGAAGTCAGTGGAATGGGGAAGAGAAGGGAGAGGACAACATAATGTGAAGCAAGGCAGGGATTCAAGCCAAGGAAACACAAAGGTCACCAGTAGAAAGCATTACCTTGCTGACACCTTGATTTTGGACTTCTCTCAGCCTCAAAACCCTGAGCCAATAAATCCCTATTGTTAAGCCAACCCATTGTGTAGTATTCATCATAGTAGCCTGGTAAACCAAGACCAGGAAGAGGAAGGAGTGGCAATTTGTGACAGAAACTGAACTGATCCAAACTATCCAACACATCTAGGCCTTAAATCCACACAAAGCCTACCTCCCTCACTTTATTGTCCAAATTTATATGGTCAGCTCAACCAGAAGAGTTGCCTGCATCTCAGTTGATAATTTAATTCTTAGAGAAAAATTGCATAATCTAAACAGCAATTATCAAAGCGTGGTCCAGGGAGCTCTGGGAGTCCCTGAGACCCATTCAGGGGTTCTATAGGGTAAAATTCATGTATGGGTAAAAAGATCCATCAAAGTATAAAATGGACAAATGGATTTTAATGAAACTGTACAAAAAGTGTATTGTACAGTTTCAAAACTTGTAAAGTTTTGGTATAGTATCAAAGAAGAACATGCATAATAATCAGAAAAGGCTAATTAATATTTCTCCCTTTTCCAACTACATATCTGAGACTGGATTTTTTTCATATGCTTTAACCAAAACAACATATCAAGACAGATGGAATGGTGATGCACATACAAGAATTTAGTCATCTGCTTTTCTTTTTAACATTGTGATTAAAGGACAATTAGTATAAATTGCACCTATCTAAAGTATAAAATTGATAAGTTTAAACAAAAATATGTGTGTGTGTGTGTGTGTGTGTGTGTGTGTATTAAAGGAAATAAAACAAAATAGAGTTTGTATGGTGTTCTAGTTTGCTAGCTGCCGGAATGCAATATACCAGAAATGGAATGGCTTTTAAAGGGAAAATCTAATTAGTTGCTAGTTTACAGTTCTAAGGCTGAGAAAATGTCCCAATTAAGGCAAGTCTATAGAAATGTCCAATCTAAGGCATCCAGGGAGAGATAGCTTGATTCAAGAAAGCCAATGAAGTTCAGGATTTTTCTCTCAAGTGGAAAGGCACATGGCGAACACAGTCAGTTTCTCTCTCTAGGCTGGAAGGACACGTGGTGAACATGGCATCATCTGCTAGCTTCCTCTCCAGCTCCCTGGGAGGCGTTTTCCTTCTTCATCTCCAAAAGTTGCTGGCTAGTGAACTCTCTGCTGGCTCTTTCCAAAATGGTTCTCTCTTAAAGGGCTCAAGTAAGCAACCCCACCTTGAATGGGTGGAGACACATCTCCATAGAAACCACTTAATCAAAAGCTACTACCCACAATTGGGTGGGTTATATGTCCATGGAAACAATAAAAAGGATCCCTCCCAGCAATGTTGAATGAGGATTAAAGGACCTGGCTTTTCTGGGGGTACATAATAGCTTCAAACTGGCACATAAGGCTAAGAGATTTAAAATGGAGTCAGGAGGTTATTCTGGAGGTTACTCTTAGGTGAGTCTCAGCCAGCTATCACAGACTGCCCAAGTATGCATAGCCTCAAGTAATAATGTTCCTCAAAACCCTGAGGACATCCAGACACCATAAACAAACCACAAGATAAATAACTCAGACAACTATCTATCCTGAAGGACAATTAGAGTATGCCAAAGGTCCACCAACCACAAACAACTTGTGTAATCTTCTTTTCTTTAAAAAAACTATTGCCTGGAAATACCAAGATGGACATGATTTTGGTTGCTACCTGAGTCTTGCTTCTCAAATTGCAATTCTAAGAACTCAGATAAATACCTTTATTGTCTTGCAGCTTAATTTGTTATTTCTAGGTTGACATATATATATACCCATGAAACTGTGCTATAATCAGTTTAATGCGCATATCATCACTTCTGTAAATTTCCTCATGTGCCTTTGTAACCATTCACGCTTGCTTCTCCCTGCATGCCCCAATCCCCAGGCAACCACTGATTTGCTTTTTGTCACCATAAACAAGTTTATACTTTCTAGACTTTCATATAAATGAAATTGTATTTAATTTTGTTGGCTCTTTTATTTAGTTTAATAATTTGATATTCATCCATGTTGTTGCATTTATAAATAGGTCGTTCCTTTATTGGTGAAAAAATTCCATTGTATGATAGCCCACAAATTGTTTATCCATTCAGCTGTTGAATGTTTGGGTTGTTTCTTTTTTTGGTCATTACAAATAAAGCTTCTATTAACATTCATGTACAAGTCTTTGTATGGACATAAAGTTTCATTCCTCTTGATAAATAATTAGGAATAAAATGTGGGGTCATACTGTAAGCATATGTTTAATATTTTAATGAATTATCAAAGTGCTTTTCAGAGTGGTTGTCGCATTTTATATTCCCACCAGCCATGTATGAGAGTTCAAATTGCTGCACATTCTCACCAAATAGTTAGTATAGTCAGTCTTTATATATTTTAGAAATTGCAATACATATATAATGGTACCTTATTTGCATTTCCCTAGGAACTAATGATAACGAGTGTTTCTTTTTACAGATTCACTGAGATATATTTCATATACCATAGAATTCACCCATTTAAAGTATAAACTTTGGTGGGTTTTAGCAGTTTCACAGAATTGTGCAACTATCACCACAATCTAATTTTAGGATATTAACAGTCATTCCCCATCCTTACTCCCCGGCATCCCATCCCACCCCTAGCAATCACTCATCTACTTTGTCTCTATGAATAAGTCTATCCTGGACGTTTCACATAAATGAGATCATACACTCTGTGGCCTTTGTACTGGCTTCTTCCACTGAGCATATGTTTTAAATGCTTATCCATGTTGTAGCATGTATCAGTACTTCATTCTTTGTTGTTGCTAAATAATATTCCTTTGTATAGCTATATGACATTTTATTTGCCCATTCATTAGTTGATGGACATTTATGTTGTTTCCGTTTTAGGATATTATGAATAATAGTGCTATGAAAATTCATAAGTTTTTGAGTGGATATAAATTTTCATTTCTCCTGCATAGATCACTGTTTTGGTTTGCTAAAGCTTTTTGAATGCAAAATACCAGAAACGGATTGGCTTTTACAAAATAGATTTATTAGATAACAAATTTATAGTTCTAAGGCAATGAGAATGTTCAAATTAAGGCATCAATAAGAGGATATTTTCACTCAAGAAAGGCTCATCATGTCTGGGATTCCTCTGCCACATGGAAAGACATATGGCAATTGGTCTGCTGTACTTCTCTTCTGGTTTCTGGTTTCACATGGCTCTCAGCTTCTAGTGTCTCCTGGGGTGCCCTTCTTCTGTATCTCCAAATGTCTGTTGTCTAGGCATCTGCTCTCTGAATCAGCTCTGAACACACACTCTCTCTCCATGAGCTCTTCTAAGGACTCCAGTAAACTAATTAAGACCTACCTTGAATGGTCAGGGTCACATCTCCATGGAAATAACCTAATCAAAAGGTCCCTCTCTGCCCCCACAAAATTGGATTAGAAGAACATGGCTTTTCTGGGGGTACGTAAGAGATTCAAACCAGCAAAATACCTGAGAGGCAAATGGCTGGGTCATATAATAATTCTATGGTTAGCATTTTGAGGAACTGCCAAACTGTTTTCCAAAGTGGCTGCACCATTTTACATCAACATCGGCAATGTATCAGGATTCCAATTTACCCACACTTAACTATTTGTTGTCTATCTTTTTTATTTGAGCATCTTGTCTTGAACTTATTTTCCATTCATACATCTTATTTGATGAAGCTCCTGTTTCAATCTTTTGCCGATCTTTTAAATTGAGTTGTTTGTTATCTTTTTGTTGTGTTTTGAGACTTTGTTTGTTAAATATGCTTGATGTAAGTTCCTTATCAGCTAATGTCTTGCAAATATTTCCTTCCAGTTTGTGTCTTATCTTTTCATTACCTAACAATTTTTTTAAGAATAAAAGTTCTTGGGAAAAAGACTTGAACAGACACTTCTCAGAAGAGGAAATAGAAATGGCCAAAAGGCACATGAAGAGATGCTCAACGTCCCTGGCCATTAGAGAAATGCAAATCAAAACCACAATGAGATATCACCTCACACCCACCAGAATGGCCATTATCAACAAAACAGAAAATGACAAGTGCTGGAGAGGATGTGGAGAAAGA
>PVIY010026869.1:21606-34964 GCA_004026745.1 Myrmecophaga tridactyla | reverse complement strand
TGCAAAGAAAGAGAGGTTTGGAGAAGTGATGTGACTGACCCAAAGCCACAGAGAGGGGTTGGAGTTGGAATCAGAGGCTGATGTCTGACTTTGGGGTGTGTGCTCCTGAGAGAATGGAATCTAGGGATCTATGCTATGGCCACCAAGCCCCAGCAGGTGGGTGTGGGTCTCTCGTTTCTATGTGAGGACCGTGAAATGCAGGGAAAATGAGTGCCTTCCCCTGACGCTACAGGAGTAAATGGCAATGCCAGGGTTTCTTGACTCCCCAGGCCAGCGTTCTCTCCACTGTACCCCAGGCTGTCTCTTGTTTGCAGGAAAGAAAGTAGACTCTCCCCATTCATGGCACTTCAAGAGAAGGTATCAAAAGGCAACAGAAAAGGGTGGTCCCTGGTGAGACATTTGAGGAGACCCAATAAAGGTCCCCTGTCTTCCCCACCCACAGGCCAAACTGCTTGAGAGATAAGACCAAGGTGTACAGCAGACAGAAGCCATGATACTTCCTTTGCTTATGTAAAGCCAAGACTGAAGTTTGTGGCTTAAATCAATGAGCGGTCAGGCTTTTTAATAGCTAACACCAGCTTAGAAAGACTCACTCCCACAGCAGCATGCTGTGGTGGATGAGAAGGAGACAGAATATATGCCCTCCTGGGCTGGGGGTGGGGGTCCTCCAAGAAAAGAGGAGAGAAAGGAAAGAGCTAAGCTATGCATGCCACATTTCTCTTTCCTGATCTAGCATCCAATAAGTTGCCCCACTTCCTCTTGAGGCGAGTGAGTGAGTAAGGGGGTGGAGAGAAGCTGGGAGCTTTCTCTGTTTAGGGTGACCAGCTGGTCCTGTTTCCCCAGGACTTTCCTAGTTTGAGCTCTAGAATTCTCATGTCCTGGCAACCCTCTCGGTCCTGGGCACTAATGGTAGTGGATCTCCCTTCTTATGGAGGCAGTCCCCTCTTTTTACCACCCTCTTTTTACTCAGCATGGAAAATATGACACCAGAGTTGTGGGCTCTAGTTTGCAGGGATCTGTGGGGGCTCAGAAGTGTCCCAAGAAGTGGCTAAACCAGCTGGAGAAAGGAAGCCTGCTGGAAGTGTTATGTGACACGAGGAGTCTGGAATGGAGAGTCTCTAACATGCCTTCTGACCCTAACACTGTGCAGAAACTCATCTTTCTTTTCCTAAAATAGCTCCACTATCTATATGGCTTGCTCCTACACCTCTGTTAAGCCAGTTTCGTTCAAATGACACCATTTCCTTATTACCCTAATGAAATCTGCAACCCAGCCTTCCCTCTTCGCTTACTTTACTTTTCTCCATAGCACTCATGTGTTCCTAACATCCCATGTTGTTTATTTATTTATTTGTTTACTGTCTGTCTCCCCCTACCACAGTGACAGTTCCATGAGAAAGTGTTTTTATTTGCTTTGTAGCCAAAGCATGGCAGTTTCATCTACTGAATGAATCACTGAATGAATGAACAAAGCTCAGATTCCTTTGTTCCTCATTTGTGCGACGGGTTATAAGACTCCTTACCTGGCACTGGGCTGGTGGAGGATGAAATGAGATAAACTTATTAGAGCACCTGGAACACCACCTCATGATGTCGACAAGCTCTGGTCCCAACCAGTTCACCTCCCAGGCTAGGTTTCCCACCCCAGGCAAGCAACCCAGGAAAACAGATTTGATAAACATTCCTCACCTGGGGCATCCTGAAGGCTGCATTTGAAGAAGTCTTGAAGCCAATAAATACCAGCAGCTTCTCTCTGCTAGAAGGTCATTCCAGAGGCGGCACAAGGCATACACATGTGGCTGTGGGGGACAGAAGATGAGAACAGTCTGCTCTCAGAGGAAATGGGACACAATCGATCCCTGCTCAGGGCACAGGATGGGGCGGCCATCTAACTGATTGAAACAGGTGCCGCAATCCAGCAGTTGAGAGCACATGCCGCAGGGTTGGGCCAGGTCCAGCTTGAATCCTGGGTTTTACTCCATGTGGCACCGGCCATGGTTCTTTATAATGCAGCAGAACCGAGACTTGGCTCGCTGTCACTGGCGAGGCAGCGCTATGGGCAAGTGGGAGGAGGCTCGGCCTCTGGCTCCAGCCCCCTGCCTCCTCCGATGGCCATGGGCGATCCTGAGCCCTGCTGGGTCTCTGGTTCTGCTGAGGGTGGGAGGGGTGGTAAGGGTGCCTTCCTCCCCTGGGGATTACTGAGGAAATTGCACATGCCTGTGCAGGCCCAAGGACCGAGGTCACTGGACAGCGGTGGTGGCGTCTACACCATCAACTGCACTGCCAGCAGCACCGGGCGGCAGGGTAGAGGGTTTGCTTCACCCCAGGCTGGGCTCTAAGGGCTTAATACACATTCTCTCAGTAAACCCTCCAAGGATTAGACTCATATTTGTTTTTCAGCAGAAAAAAAAAAGAACAACTCGGTTTTTGAGTAAGACAAGTCTGGGTTCTAATCCAGGTGCCGACACTTATCACCTGAGCAACCTCAGGTAAATTCTTCAATTAACCTCCTTTAGTTTTAAGTTTTAATCTCTAAATGGCAAAAAACATATGAACCCCAGATCTGTTGTGAGAACTCAGTAAGCTGTGTGGTGAGGTGAATTCTGAGGGAGTCATCTGGTGGGAGGGGGGAATCTTTTCAAATTGGACTCTAAGGGGGACCACCATGAGGTTGAGTTCACTGTCGGCCCACCCCTCTCTCCTCTTTCATCATTCTGGTTGTTCTCAGCTGGGAGCCATCAGCAAAGCTCACCCTGAAGGCTGGGAAAAGGCAGCCTTTCATTTCTGAAGCTTGTTCTCGTCAGCTTTTGCTGTTGCTGTGTTCTGTGTTCTCAGGGAGGAAGAAAAAGAAAAACCTTCACAAACACACCCAGAAAAACATCAGAAACAACTCTCCTTCTTAACAGGAGAGTCTCAGGAGACTGCCTTTATGCGGGAAGGACTGGGGGGAAGCTGACTTTGTCCAGCGGCGTGCGCTTATTTGTATGTTGGACTCAACATGTTTGTTCCCAAGAGAATTAGCCCCAAGGCTAGGCTGCAAAGGGCAACCTGAGACTGGTTGTCCAGCTGCCCCTGAACTTTGAAACACCTCCTTTAAGCTCTTATGTCCAAAGACGGTACAGCACCTTGGAGAAGGGAAAGAACACACATACAGGATGGTTGAAGCAACCCCCTTTTGACTCTCCCACACAATTCGTCTATGAATATGTGCAATCGCCCATCCTTCAGTGCATGGCATGTGGGAGGTATTTTATTCAGTGCACTCAGCTAAGGTATTTTATTCTTCTCCAGGAGAGCCATGAAGATAAGACTGCATTGTTTGGTTCACCATTGTTTTCATAATTGCTATTTTCTTTTCTTATAGATCAGATTCTCCCAGAAGCAGAGCCTGAGCCAAGGATTTGGCACAAGAGATTTATGGAGGAAATGCTTCCTGAAAGGGCTAGGAAGGGATTAGGGGATCTAATAGGGAAGGAAAAGGGGGCCAGTGAGACTATGATTTGGGGTGGAAATCCAGTCCCAGCCTTATCTTAAGGGGTGTACTGGAGTGTAGGTTATATCTCAGAGTTTTTCGTGTCAAAGGTGCTGGGTTTTAGTACCCCTGCACTGGTCAGTCATGGCTATGGATTGGAGGGGTGGGAAGGGCTGTGGGTAAGTTTCCAAGCCCTGCTGGCAATTCTTACTGCTACAAAAAACTCCAATGTCCAAGGGCAAGCCTGTGAAGGTCCCAGAAGCAAACCCTCAGCAGCAAAGCATGCAGGGGCTGGAGCTGGTCAGTGGGTCCTGAGGGGATCTGGGCTGGGCACCAGTGGTGTCTGCTGTGTTTTTCTTTAATCCAATGTTTAGATGGGAGATCAGTGGCAAAACTAGACTTGTGATAGTTCAGGCCCACTTAAGCCTTTTGACCTGGAGAGAAAGAGACCTTGAGTCATGAGGCCTGGGTGGCTGAGTGTCATAGGCAGTCAGACTCAGGGGTGGGGTCAAAGCTCCAGTTAGCAGCAGAGTTCCCTGGCTTGGCCTTACCTGCAGTGCATGTAGTTGCCATGTGGAGAAATGGCTGCTGAGGGCAGGAGGCTCATGTTCCTGAGACTCAGGCATGATGCTTTTTTTTGAATTATAAAATAATACATGAACACAAAAATAGAATTCAACACTTTGCCATTACCCTACCTCTACCTCCAGGTGAGTTTTGCAGCAGAAATAATACTTAGTCCTGTCTGCTTTTATTTTTGTTGGTGGTATAGCATCAGATTTTATATGCTATGTATATCTTTATTAATAATTCTATATAATTATTTATATATAAACACTATCTTCTTATTCTTTGCATTGAAAAATAAGGGATTCAGTCTACCACCCTGCCATTCACCTTCCTTCCCTTTTTCCTATATTTTCATAATTTCTTTTTATTTTTTATTTTGGCGTCTTCTATGGATTGATTAAAGGTAGACTGTGAAGATAATGCAGTTTAAGTTTGGGGTCCCTTAATTTCTCAGACTCCTTTCAAGGCCCTGTAACTAATTTTGTATTTCTAATATCATATTCCTTTTCTTCAAGAGGGAACCAAGTTGTATAAGCTCCAGACCCCTGAAAACTTGGAGTTGTCCCCATTAACTTTATAATGTCAGTTTAACCATACTAACAAGATAGGATAACCATTATACAATGAGAATGATAATAAGCCCTATCTCTTATTTTATCAGTTTAAACTTGTCTTTATAAACGTTGACTATGAAAAATGAGTTAATTATCACCTTGAAGATTCTCTTCACCTCTTCACTCCACACTCCCATCTCCTGACTTCTATCAACTCTTATCACCAACACATTTTCTTTTCTAAATATAGTGAAAACATCTGTGCTTTGTCCATGGTTTTATTCTAAAACTTTTAACTAACAAACTTTTTTTGCAATATTATGTTTATGTGAATTTTCTGCCAACCCAAGTTGTTTAATTAGACCAAAGAAGAAGAACCCATTAGCAAAGGCAGCAGAGTAGTGCTTTCCTTCACTGGCTGGGTAACTTTCACAGATCATTCATCCTCTCTGAGCCTCAGTTTCCTCATCGATTAAATAGGGATCCTTATTGCCTCGATCTCATTTGGTTGTGATAGTTTCATGTGTGTGAGCAAGTGCTCAGTATAATGCTTAGCATATAGTAAGCACTCAATACATCTCACTGTTATAATTATTCATCTTCTGTATGTCAACTTTGAATCACATTCCTTCATATTTTTTTATGAATGTGAACATGAATTTTTATTAATTCGTTTTCTAAAAGAATTCATATTTGTTTTACTCTCTTCCATATTGAGATTTCTTCTGCTATTCCTCCAGCCCTTTTATTTTATTTTATTTTATTTTGTATTGGCAATACTTTTTGATTTCCCGGAACTCTTTCATATTCTTCAGTTTTTCATAGGAGCTTGTCTATTGTTTTATGACTGTAATATCTTCTAACATCTCTCTGAGGATATGAATTCAGTCTTTTAAAGTTCTCTTCTTTTCCCCAAGTTGAGTGTTCCCTTTGGGGAGAGCTGTTCTATATGTTCATTTGGGTCCTTCTCTTTTGTGCAGTTGGTTGTCACTGGTGTTTGGTGATCTGGCCTGTCCTTTTGGTTCCTCAATAAAGGTCCAGACTGAGGAACACAGTGGCTCTGTGGGTTTCTACTGTTGTTGCATGACTGTGTCTGGTCTACTGGCTTCCCCTAAGAAGGGCTTTGGGTGTGTGGATGGAGTCGGTCTCCCAGTGAGCTTCATTTCAGTCTGTGCAGACCAGACCAGAAGGCAGCATGTCTTCTCCTTCCAAATGTGAGCTGAATGCTGAGCACAGGACCTAGGGTTAGGAGGGCTTGGCCTCTCCAGGAATGTCTTTCTGTTCTTTGAGAAAGTAGAACTACAGCTTCAGTCTTGGTAAAATTGAATCTACTCCTGGAGTAGATGAAGCCAAGCTCTGTTACACCCAAACACACACACACACACGCAACTTTATTTTGAAATAATTTTAGATTTCTGGAAGAGCTGCAAAGACAACAAAAGAAGAGTTCCCACATACCATACAGTCATCTTCCCCCAGCGTCAGCATCTTACATAACTGTGGTGTATCGATCAAAACTAAGAAATTAGCTTAAGTACATTACTATTAACTAAACTATGGACCATATTTGGAGTTCACCTTTTTTCTCACTAATGACCATTTTCATTTCTGTGACCCAGTCAGGATACTCTATTATGCTTAGTTGTCATGACTCCTCAATTTCCTTTAATCTGTGCAGTTTTTTTAAAATTTTCCTTGTCGTTCATGCTGTTGGCACTTTTTTGAGCAATATAGTCAAGTGTTTTGTAGAATATCAGTCAATTAGGATTTGTTTGATGTTTTTTTCAGTCAGACGGGGTCATGGATTTGGAGAGATGTGCCACAAAGATGGCGCACTTTTCTTATCACAGCAATCAACATAGCTTATCACTGGTAATATTCTCCTTGATCTCTTGGTGTCTTCAGGGGTCTCAGGACAACTGCTGGTCCACCCTCCTGGCCACTTTAGAGGGTGCACAGATGGATGCTTCAATCTGATTAGGTTAGTACATTCATTCTTCAGGACCTTGAACTTGGAAGATGGAGTGTCAGGGCAGTCTCTCTCCAGATTCTTATTTCTCAGAATTAGAGTACTACTAAGGACCCATTTCCAAATCACCATGTGTAGAAAGCCACTCAGCAATATGAGAAAATGCAACAAACTTGGCACATCATTTCATTTTTCTGGTTCTCAGCTTCCTCCTTTGTGAGAAGGGTTAATGATATTGACCTTGAAGAAATCTTTGGACTAAATAAGACAATACAGGCAGAGTGATTGGCTCAGGGCCTGGCATGGGGTAGGTTCATAGTAAATGTCAGTTTCCACTGCCTGCAACCTTCTAAGTTACTTTCCATCTCTGGCTTTTGAAAATCCTGCAAATCATAGTCGCCATAAAGCACAAATGCCAACAAGCTAATTCTTTTCACAGAATTGATTTAAGATAGAAAGAAAGAAAAGTTGAGTCTATCATTTCTGCTGCCTTTTGTCTTTCTTTGGCAAATCAGAAGCAGAAAGTTCTGTGGGGGAGCCATTGCTGATACAATTATAATATTTTTTCTCAAATGTAATGAACTTCGGGTTTCCCTTTGTTAAAAGCTGAATTCTTAGCCCAAATATTCTTTTTCCCTTTTCTCTTTTCTGACAAAAACCTCAGTTTTGTTCAGGTGCTTCTTGTTCCCACATCACAGAGAGGAGAGTGACCCCATCTCTAGCTGGAAATGGTAGATGAGTATATATCTGTGGCAATCATGCACTCAGACCCCCATGCCAATGATTGGGTTAGGATGGGCCTGGGACCCAAGTTTGGCCAACGAGTCATGAGGCACAGTCTGCTGTGTAGGTGCCTTCTGCCTGTTTCCTAGATGCGTAAAGTCCCAATTGTCAGGTGGGCAGTCTGAGCAGTGGGAAGTCTCAGATGGGAGGTCAGGTCACTGTGAACTGGAGGGATAGTTCCCCCAACTCACTGGGGTCAGACAGGGCTCAGCTCAGCTTCTATGCCACTTCTTCCAGGAGGAATTCCAGGATACTTCCCCACCACCCCAAATGGCCCTTCTATGAACACTCACTGTCCTTTATATGGAGAGTCCTACAGCATATGGGACCTTTTATAGACATAAAAGGAAACCCAATAGAGCATGCCCACCATGCCACCCTTACCATATCCTCAAAGAAAGTGAACTTGGAGAGGCTAAGGAAATTCCACTCAAGGAGTATGTCATAGTCAGGTTCATGTGTCAACTGCTAGGTAGTGGTACCTGTTTGTCTGGTTGGGCAAGTACTGGCCTGTCTTTTGCTATGGGGACATTTCATAGAATTAAATCATGATCATGTCGCTACATCCACAGCTGATTCCATTTGTAATCAGCCAAGGGGAGTGTCTTCTTCAACGAGTGATGCTTAATTCAATCACTGGAAGCCTTTTAAGGAGGATTCAGAAGAGACAGGCTCTCTTCCTGCTTCGGCCGGTGAGCCTCTCCTGTGGAGTTTGTCCAGACCCTCCATCGGAATCATCAGCTTCACAGCCTGCCCTGAAGATTTTGGACTCTACGTTCCCATGGTTATGTGAGACACTTTTATAAATTTTATGTTTATGAATATTTTCCTGTTGATTCTGTTTCTCTAGAGAAACTTAACTAATACAGAGTGATATAGAAGGGGCTGAATAAATCCTGTGATTATTTAATTTGAGTTCCTCTGATAGAGCAAGACTCTAACAGCTTAGTAGCTAACAGAAAAAGAAGAATCCTCACATATTTTCTCCTGCCAACTCTGTCTCAGACCAGTCCTTTCTCCATGAGGAACGATGGATAACTCTTCTGATTGATACTAGTCGGTGGGGTTGCTGGGCTCGGCACCCTTGGGTGCCAAGGAAGATGTGGGGCAGAGTCAAGGGCCTCACTAAGAGTGGTTGGATTCAGGGAGATTGGGCAGGAGGGCTGGACAGCCCTACCCAGGTTTTCCTCCACCCTGGCCAGACCATCACCAGAGAACCCCACACCCTCACCCTTATTCTTCAATGTAGACTGAAAAATATGATGCATGAAATGAATCCCTAGTTTTGAAAAATGCCACTCAATTTTAAAATTTTAAAAATGCCTGGCACAGAACAGGGTTGTACAGACAGATTCTTAGAATTAGGATGATGCAAAGGTGGTGGCCTCGTTGCCTGGGAAGGCCTGTTGGGCAACTCCTCATTCTTCCTGGAGAGAGGAAGGGATTAGAAAGCACAGGCAAAAATAAACATGAAGCACAGAGACACTGAGAGGGCAATCCATTCATCATGATAGTCCATGATTACCCAAGAAGAAAAAGCTACTTGTTCTGTGTGCCAATGTGTAATTAAACACAGGGAGAGCCCTTGCTGTGATTTCAAGTTTGAAGTTGGAAGAGGACACGGGATGGCTGGGCAGCAAGTGGTACCCCCGGAGAGGAGCACTGTGGGCCGAGTCCTGCTAATGATGGGCAGTTGCTTGGGACCAAGGCAGGGTGTGAGCCCTTTCTCCATGCCCACCAAGAAGCTGCCATGAGCCAGCTCTGTGCTGGGTGGCCTGCTGGGCACAGCCCCACCCTGACCCTGGACTGGGGTTGGGGCACATATGCATCTGTGGGCCAGTGTGGAAAGGGCTACAGAGACGCTGAACTGAGGGGTGTAGGGTGGGCCTACTGGGCGCAGGAGGAAGAAGACTGAAAGAGGGGGCCTCCAATAATACCCAACTGGGAAGTCTTTATTCGCAAGCCACCATCTGGAAAAGAGCCCATTTGAGAGCAAAATGGGCCAGGCATTTCTCTGCAACTTCTTCTCTCACAGGGAGAGACAAGGGTTGAAATGCCATGCTCTGAGACCCACTGGCTTTTGAAGGTGAGCAAGCCAACTGTGGGCCCACTGAATTTTACAGGTCTGCAACATTTTTCTGTAAAGGGCCAGGTGGTGAGTATTTTAGGCTTCGTGGACCATCGGGAATCTCCTGCAACCCCTCAGCTCTGCCACGGTAGAGAGAAAGCTGATAGGAAATTGAGTGGGTGTGGCAGGGTTTGGCCCCTGGGCAGCAGATGGCGAATCTCATTCTAGATCCTGGCTACTCATGGCAAGGACCCTGACCCAGAAATATCATTGTGCCCTGGAAGTTGTTAGAAATGCAGAACCTCAGGCCCCAGCCCAGACACACTGAATTGGATCTCCATGTTCACAAAGGCCGTCCCTGGGACACCCGCAAATACCACAGTGCTGTGTACGGTCTCACTTTTGCCATCTGTAAAATGGAGCCGGTTTCAGATACACAGCTGGCTGGGAGATTGTGTGGTCCCAGGGACTCGCAGCCTACGTATGCCAGAAGGCAGTTCCCCAGAGGTCTCTAGTGCGGATACATGAGGCCCCGATGGCCTCTAGTGTGGATACATGAGGCCCTGTGTTCCAGATGACCTTCTCAAGGACGTCTGTGTTGCAAGCAGAGCCAGCAGGTAGCCATAGTGGCAGATGGGATCTTTGACCCAGTGTCAAGTGTTGGGCCCCCTGCCCTCTGGGTCGCTGTCCTGGAACACACCCCGCCCTGAGTGCAGCCGTCCCCTGGCCTTCTCCACATGGCTCTGTGAGCACCGTGGCTGGGAGAACCTACGCCAGTAAACACTAAACCTCTGGACGCCGCTCCCTTTGTGGGTCTTTGACCCAGGATTCCCTTCGCTAACAAGAAGAAAGGCTTCCATGCGTGGGCCAAGGTCAAGGGTTCCCCATAGAAGTTCAGTCCACAGCAGGCAGCCTCTTTCCTGCATCCCACCAGCTGAGATGCTCTTGAACTCCAGGAAGGAGGGGTAGCATTGACTTCTCCCTCTGGGTCTGTCCATACCTGGCCTCCCCGGGTTCCCCCCAGAGATCTGAGGTCAGAAACTCTATTGTAAACTATGGACTGTAGTTAATAATCATACATGAATATTGGTGCCTCTATTGTAACATCCCAAACTAATGCAAGATATAAATAATAGGGGCAAACATGGTGGGGGTGGGGAGGGGAGTATATGGGAACTCTCTGTACTTTCTCCATAATTTTTCTGTAAACCTAAAGCTTCAACAAAACAGAAAGTCTATTAAAATGCATGTTCCCCCACCCCCACCCCATGGGCAGGTACCGGGAATTGAAACCCGGGTCTCTGGCATGGCAGGTGAGAACTCTTCCAGTGAGCCACCATTGCCCACCCAGAAAATCTATTAAAATGAAAAGAAAAAGTTATGCTTGGTTCAGATGGGGAATTTCATATCCCTGGCACTCCTCCTAGGGCAAAGGAGTCCCAAGCAATCACTGGCTTTGGACACCACTTAAACATGATTTTTTTGGGGGGGAGTGCATGGTCCAGGAATTGAACCCAGGTCTCCTGCATGGAAGGCGAGCATTCTGCCACTGACCCACCCATGTACGCTAAACCTGATTTTTAACAGCATGGAAGGTGAGGGGGCATCCTACAAGAATTGGAAGGTGGCTGCTGTCCCCCTGAGAGGTCCCTTTCCTGGGAGGGGGAAGATTCCCCTTGCAGAGATAAGCAACATGGAGGCTCCGAGATCTCAGGGCATGGGTCTGCCTTCAAGGATGGGGCCAAAGGAGGAAGGATTTGCCTTAAAGCTGCTTTTGCTTGGCAAGCAAGCAAATTGTACTTAAATTGTGCCTTGATGGGGTGCTTTTTTTTTTTTCTAAAGCAATTTCATTGAGATATATTCACACACCATACAATCCATCCAAAGTGCATGGTCAGTGGCTCACAGTCTCATCACATAGTTGTGTACTCATCACCAAAATAAATTTTAGAAATTTTCATTACTTCAAAACAAACAAACAACCCCCAAATATCCTAGGTCTCTTGTCATCCCCTATTATTGACCTTTAGCATTGGTGTGGTACATGTTGCCGTTGATGAAAGAATATTAAAATACTACTATGAAGTATAGTCCATAGTTTGCAATAGGTGCATTTTTCCCACACACCACCTATTATTAACTCCTTGTAATAGTATCATACATTTGTTCAAGTCATAAAAGAACTGTTAAATATTTGTACAATTAATCACAGTCATTGTCCACCACAGGGGTCAGCATGTTATACAGGCCCATGTTTTAACCTCCAGCTTTCCTTCTGGTGACACACACTACTCTAAGCTTCCCCTTCCCCCACACTCACGCACACAATCCGGCACTAGTTACACCCACCACAATGCACTGCCATCACCTCCTTCTGTTCCCTAACGTTTAAATCCAGCCTAGTTAAAAATTCTGCACATGTTAAGCATCTGCTCCAATTGGGGTGCTTTCTGTGTCCCTGGTGCAGATTTGGAGGGGGGCTGACCACCCCCAAGCCAGCCCTTTGGGGTCCCTGTCAGTTAAGAGGACGTTCAAGGTCTTTGGACTCAGGAAGAACTGTTTCAAATCTTGGGTCAACCTCAAAGCAACAGGGTGGCCTCAGGCAAGTTGCCAGTACTCTTAGAAGTTTGCTTTCCTTGGCTGTAAAATGCAGATACCCCACTGAATTAAAATCAGGTCAAGTTCCCAGCAGAGAGTGGGCCATAGTGAGATCCTGTGTATTAGTGTGCAAGAGTTTTTGGAACAGATTACCACAAACTGGATGGCTTAAAGCAATGCAGGCCATGCTCCCGCGAAGGCTCTTGGGCACAACCCTTCCTTGCCTCATCTATCCCCAGGGCTGTAGGCAGTCCTTGGCGCTCCTTGGCTTGCAGACACATTACTCCAATCTCTGCCTCCGTCATCACATCGCCTTCTCCCTGTGTCCAAATTACCCTCCTATAAGGACACTAATCATATTGGAGTAGGGCCAGGGGTTAGGATTTGAACATAACTTTTGGGGGGGATGAAATTCAACCCACATTAGTGGGTTTTGTAATGTCTCTATCCTTCTAACCTTCCAACTCCTTCTGGGACTTCTGGAGGAGAAGCCACCCAGGTATTACCTGTCCAACATTGCAGGGACTTTCGCCATTGCATGGTGCTCCAAGAGGGAACAAGTGTGCTCACACAGCCCCCAAACACGGACCATCACACCAGCCATGTGAAGAAGGCAGAGCAGGAATTACCCGTTCCTTCACACAGGTGAAGAAACCGATGCTCAGAGATATGGGTTGGGGCCTTGCTGAAGGCCCCCCTGTGAATAGTGGGCTTGATTTGAACCCTTTCCAACTCCCAACTGTGAGTGGCTTGGGATTGGATGGACACCAGCGCTCCGGAGAGGTCTGCTGTGCCCTGGGGAGCAGCGGCTATCAGAAACCTGGGAACATTGTGATCTGATTTGTGCAGAGCCCACCTTGCCGGGAACAAAACCAAACAGAGCCCAGAGCTGGTGTGGAGATGGATGCAGACATGGCTGATGGACAGAAGGACCCGGAAAGGAGCTGGAACGACAAGTTTTTGGAACGACAAGCCTTGGCAGTGGGGCCAGGGAGCAGCAGGAGGAGGCACTCCCAGGGCAGGATAAAGCTGTGTGGGACCCTCCCTGGATCAGCCACCTCATGCTCATGTGCTCTTAGAAGGCAAAGGCAAAGGCATAAGAGAGAGCACTGACTTTCTTAGGGCCCACGTGCTCTGTGGTGAAACCAACTCTACAAGGGCTGATGGTGACACAGTTATGTCCTTACAGGCTGGGGAGGGGTTGGTGTTCTAGTGGAGGCCTGGAGGAGAGGGTCATGTCTGCAGGATGGCCAGGTCAGTGGTGGACAACACAGCAGAGAGATAAGTGCTGGGGGTAGCACTCAGCCTTTTTTTTTTTTTTGTGGAGGGGGCAACCTCTTCCTC
>PVIY010026869.1:0-21506 GCA_004026745.1 Myrmecophaga tridactyla | reverse complement strand
TTTGTGGAAGAGATTGCACCCAGTTAGGGTTGATGGTTGTCATAGGTCCACCAAGGCATCATGGGAGAGGTAGAACTGGCCCTCGAGGGACGGATATTTTGACACATAGTGTTGGGAGTTAAAAGTCATCCCCAGGGGAGAGGACAGGGTGGGCGAGGGCGGGGGGCCAGATAATCAAGAGATCTGTGTGATTAAAAAAATGCTAGTTCACATGCATGGGCTTCTGAGTGGATGAAGGCTAAAGAGGCAATGTGAGGAGATTCTAGGCATGTGTTTCTCTAGGTAGAAAATTTTCTGTATTTTCCACTAGTGTATGGATTATACTTTGAAAGCAAATAATAATAATAATAATAATAATAATAATAATAATAATAATAATAATAATAATGAAGTGAACTGTGATGAGTTGGGTAGAGCCATGAATGGCCAAGCTAAGTTTGGTTTCTTTCCGTGGGTAAACGTATCATTGGCTCCATATCCTGTTTTTCCCCTCCAGCCTCTATGCTTCTAATTAAACCTGAGCCTCTTCATTCTAAGAGAGATACTGCCCAAACCACCCAATCCTGAATTGAAGAACAAAGATATAAGAAGGAATAAACAAGGAATAGTTTATTCTGAACAAAGAAAACTGGCTTGACCAGACCCAGGAAATCCAGTGTCTTAGAGCTACTCACAGCATCCGCATCCTAATTCATGAACTCAGTCCAGTAGAAAATTCTAAGTGCTGCTAGGGTCCCAGTGGTGCCACCCCATTATTTCCTGGAGGGAGACAAGATGTGCTGATGGAGAGGTGAAGATACTGCAAAGTGTGCAAGACAAGAAAATGTGGGCAACATCTAGAAATAGACTTGCTCCAAAAGGGAGAGAAAGCCACATTTCTTTTCTTTTTTAAAAAATAAAAGTATAAAAACACATCATACAATAAAATGTCTCATAAGAAATCTAAGCGGTGAAATCGACAATCAAAGGTAGATTTATGATGTAAAAAGTGGAAAACAGAAATTGGATGAAAAATAAATACCTGATCAAACTTTAACAGGGATGTATAGCCATCACAGACTCCAGGGAGAAAAGCTAAAAGGATCATAAAGACCAGGCTTGGTTTCTCCAGAAAACTAACCTGCCAAGTGCATGAAGTAGGGAAGTTCAGCCCTATGTGCTGGCTGCTATACTCAGGATTTTATTTCACCCTATAAGAACCCTGCAAGTTTAGTTTTCTTATCCTCATTTAAAAATGGGGACACTGACCTTCAGAGTGATTGACTTGCCTAAGATTTTGCTGTTAGCAAATGACAGGATAGGACCCTAAGCAAAACCCTGCCTCCTGAGTCTATGCTTTATCCCCCCCACTACAGCACCTCTTGATTCAAAGGCAAACTGCTTCCTGAATAGATCACAGAGCAGTTGTTTTTGGTCTGAATCCACCGTCCCCCTAAATAATCTGCCTACTCACCCAGGCATCCTAACTTAAAATATGAAGACAAGCATCAATGCTGGTTGGTTATCCTGTGTAAGACCCCGCTGACAAGCTGAGAAGATGACTCCTTGGAGAGGAGATGCAGGGCTCTGCACACGCTGGATTTTGGGAGGGGAGGTTTTATGATTCTTTAGAAGTAACTGAAGTCAGTAACCCAATTCTCCTCTGAACTGGCCCCTGCATGCCATCCCAGCACCTCAGGGCCGGGGGCTGCTGAAATGAAAAGGAGGAAGGCATTCTCCTGTAGACAGGGAGAGGAAAACCTCTGCAGCACCCAACCTAGGGGCCAGGTGGGGCTGCACAGCGTGCTTTCTTGAGAGTTTGGGAGGAGGATGCTCTCGCAGAGAATGCAAATGAAGACACTTCTGGTTTGGCTCCAGGACTGGGGATGCTGTTTCCACAGGAGGGTCAAACACATCAGACCTTTATTTTGCCTTTGGGGCCACATTACTTACCTCCCCCCACCCAAAGGTACTCATTAATAGCTAGGAAGAACCGAATTACGAAGTACGCTTCAAATTTTAAGGTTATATTTTGAATTTATAAACAGTTTTATGAACGTCAAAGGTGTTGCATCTGCTGTACAACTGGATTCTCACAAAACTCCTTGTAATTAGAGAGCAATTTAACCCCCTTCGACAGATGCAGAAAACTGAGGCACAGAGAGGGCAGGAATTGTCCAAGGTCACACAGGAAACCAGCAGGGGAGCTGGGATCTGGACCCAAGCTTCCCGGCTCTGAGCCCAGGGCTCCTTCTGCACCTGATGTTATTGGAGGTGGAACAGGGTCCTTCATAGCACAGAAGGGGCAGGTGGGCAGGACAGAGTGTATGCTCCTGGTGGAGCAGCAGCAGGCGGTGGATTAGCTGCTGCAACTACGTGAGCAGGCGTGGGCGAGGATGTTGTTGTTGCACCCGTCCTGGAGCTTGCCCTGGGGCTGGCTCCCAGCTCGGTCCTCGGTGTCCAGGAGCTGGCTGCTCTGTCCCTGCTGCCTCCTCAGCCTGCAAACAAGCACACACTGGAATTAAGGACACGCAGCAGGGCGCAGGGGGTATATCCAGGAACTGTGCCTAGGCAGGCAGAGCGACTGAGGCGCCTTCAGCTGCCAGACATTCTGCTGGCCTGGGGAAGTACGATGACCGAGGGGTCCAGAGTGTTGAGATCTGCAGCCAGACAGGCCTGGGTTCAATGCCCAGTTTGGCTGCTAATGAGTTGGGGGTCCTTAAACGAGTTACTTGATATCACAGAGTCTCAGTTTCTCTGTCTGTAAAATCCACCATGTATGTCCATCCACTCTACCTGCTTATTCACCCACTTGCTCATCTACCTTCCCTCCACCCACCTATCCATATATTCACTCATCCACCCATCTATCCATATCACTCATTCATCATCTACCATACATCAATATGTCCATCCATTCATTTAATTCATTCACTAGCCACCCATATCCATCTGTCCATCTCCCCATATACCCTCTGTTTACCCATCCAACAGATGCATTCACCACCCATCCAAATATCTATCCATCTACCCACCATCTTCTGCTTACCCATCTATCCCCTCTGTTTATCCATCTACCTCCATATTTCCATTCATTTCTCTCAGTCACCCATCTGACCATGACTTTCTCTCTGGTGACCACCCCATCTACCCATCCATTTATCCTTCTGTCCTTCCACTCAGCCTCACCTCCAGCGCCATCCGTGTGCCAGGCTCTTGGCTGAGCCCCAGAGAGACAAACAGAAACAAGAAAGTGCTCCTGCCTCAGTTCCTGCCTCTGAGGAACTCACAGTTGAAAGGGGCTGGGGAACAGGACAAAAAACAATAGTGTGCACTCGCTGTGATGAAGCCTCTGCTGGAAGGAGCAGTGGGGTGATGTGTTAAGGACCTGGGATTTGGAGCCAGGCTGCCTGGGTTCTAACTCTGAGTCTGCCTCTTAGCAGCCACATCACTTTGGGAAGCCTGCTATAAACCCATGGCTTTCTGTCTCCAGGACACCTGCTCTTTCTCCTGCCTCTTATTGCCATGAAATATGACCCTGAAAGAAGAGAGCAGAGAGTGATTTTTACATGCTCAAAAGGAATTAGAAAGGTTCACATTGCTCAAACAGGAATCCATGAACCAAGGCAGAGATAAGAAAGCATTATGGCTGGTTCTAAGAGCTGACATTCCAGTTATTTGCAACTCAAGAGGATATGACAAAGGGTTTGACATATCCTACTAGGCGTTGCTCAATTCTATAGATACAAATTGGCTACTTATCTCTGTGATGGCAGGAACATTTAATTTTCTTAGAACTTATCAAATTAATTGTCAGCTTTGTGATCAGAATTCTGAGTGACAGATGTGAAGGCTCTCAACCTTGGGAATTCAACCATTAGAGGCCAAGAGAAAGTGTTCTGGGGCTGAGAACCTACATCTATGTGAGCAGGACACATGAAAATCTGCAATACATATAGCAGGTGCATTTTGTTAGGGGCACAGGACCAGCACCTGGAGCCAGGTTACCTGCCTGGTTACAGATCTTTCCCCCACCAGGCGAGAGCCTGCAGCATATCAGTGACTGGCCTGGGCAGGTACACAATAAATTGGTGCTGGGGGGATGGGGGACAGGGGGAGGGTGAATAAAGGGATAAAGGGCTCAGCCTGGTCTGGACCCTTCATTAGAAGAGCACTTGTTTAGATGGGTGGGTAAGCTTTATCTCAGCATCCTCAGGGGAAAAGGAGAGCAGTCAGTGGAATCCTAGCTGGGCAGAAATTGGATTGCCATTTGCAGAGCTGTTGAGCCAGCTGCCGTTGGGGATGTTGAATTGTGTGAGTTAACAGGCATAGAGCTTCTGCTCTTGAGGCTGAAGGAGTTGGGACAGGTTGTTGGTTGTTTTGTGTGAATTTGTATATGTATGTGTTGGTTCACAAATTAAAGCAAAAGTGGTTTTTGACATAGCACTTAATTGATACATCACCATATAGGTCTGATAATTTTGTACATGATATTACTAGCAAACATTTGTGCAGTGCTGACTGATTATGTGACAGGCATTGTTAAGTGCTTAGCATGTGTTAACTTGCTTGTCATTGCAATACTCCTAGGAGGTATGTATTAATACCCCATTTTAAGGATAAGGAAACTGAGGCACAGGTATATGGTCACAGAGCTAGCAAGGATCAGAATTTGAAACCAGGCTAACTGGCATTTTGTAGACTGCCTCTCTTCATGGTTCATACAAGCAGAGTTGAAGTTTCTGGAAAGTTCTAGAAACGTTCATGCCAAAAATAAGTGATGGTTAGCTGGTTGGGGATGAGCAGCTGATACTGAAGGGAAGGAAAGAGATTAATTTTCCTCTCAAATGCAAAATCAAAAGGTCATCTGGTCTAATAGTGCACAGCTTGAAGATATCCCTTCTCCAGCATTCTTAGCAGAGACTCTGCCAGTCTTTATGCAAATCTGCCAGGGTTGGGCTGCTGGCCACCTCCCAAGACAGCCCATCCCATCTGGAACAGCTCGATCCTTAGAAACGTCTCCACCATGTAGAATTAATACAGAGAAATCTGCTGCTAGGTGGCTTCTCTCCATTGGCCTTTGGTCCGCCCTGTGGAATTATTCAGGTGAGTCAGAGTTCTCTCTCACAGGGATATTCCTTTGCTTTGTGAGAGACCCTGTGCTGAAGATCTCCTGTGTTCCTTCAGATCCACTGTGTGCCACCCCCTCCACCCCCTAGCCTGGGAGTCTGCTTTGCATGGACCATATCAAAGGCCCCAGTGCCTTGAACTTCATGTGGGGGTGGCCAATGGGGAGCTTGCGCAGAAATCAAATGGGGTGAGGGAAGTGAAGTTTGGGAATTTGCTCCTCAGTTCCCACCCTGCACTGTTGCCTTTAGCTACTGGTGACACTGGAAGGTCACTGCTCCTTCCAAAGCAGCGCTCTCCACTGGCCCTTCCCCGGGCCCCATTCTCTAGTCTCTTCCAACCTCTAGGCAATAATGCCTTTGCCTCTGTGACACCCCAGGTTACTGCCTTGTGCACTATGGCTCCCCTACACACACCCTTGTAAATTGTCCTTTATAAATCAATTCTTTGAGTATTTCCTGTGGGACTTTGACAGATGTAATATCTTTTCAGCCTCCCATGAGGTATCACTCCCTTAAATAAAAACTTGGTATAACTGGCTGTTACACTTGCAAATCTCATCACTCATTGGAAAGATCACCTTGTATGCAATTCTTATCTCGCAAATTCAATAATTGTCATTGGCCAGAAGCCTGGAAATTCTGTTTTAGCTGATGGAACCAGAAGCAAAATTTATTTGAGGAGGGCTTTGGATAGAGTTGGCCAAACCATGGGTGTGATAAAGTAAAATGGAGCGGATTATATTACCATCCTCTCTTCCACCATCCTAAATCACTTTGCAAATGGGCTCAGTTCTACCAAAATTGACTGCATGGCTGTTTCAGGTCCTTAAGTAACAGGGGATTGATATTTATTGAGTACTTCCACAGTGTGGAATAGAAATTAGTAACCCAAATTTTAGGCATGAGAAAGAGACACAAAGTAGACAAGCCACAGTTTGTAGGTCATGCAGCTTCTCAGAGTGAGAGGCTGATTCAAATGCAGGACTTTTCTCTTTCCATCTTCTGGGCTAAAGTGCTCTTTCCATTGCTCCTTCCTGTCCATGGTCACTGGTCGGTTTTGTGTCTCAACTGGCTCCAGAGTGAGGCTTGTTGGGAATTCACTGACTTGGGGTAGGAGGAGCGGTGTGCTCAGAAAGGAGAAGCTATCCCTGAACTGGGGACCTGAGGGCTGGGCAGTCACTAATGGTGTTCCCCAAATACTCTCATGTGCATGTCCTCCTGGCATATGGAAGGACTGCGCTCCTTGGCTCCCCTGTGGTTGGTGAGGCCAGGTGCTAGCCCTGGCCCATGAGTGTGAGTATAAGTGTGCTACCATCAAGCTGGAGCCTTTAATTGGCAGAGAAAGACCCTCTTTCCTTTGTCATGGTCTCTACAGATATTAGTGACTTCATCAGTCTGGGCCCTGCACTGAGGAGGAGGTCATGGGAGCTGGACCACCATGGACACAGAGCGTGAGCAGAAAACAACCTTTGTGGTTGTAAGCCACTGGAATTGGGGATTCGTACTAGGTTTTAGGGACTGGCTCAGAAGAGGGGTCTGGAGGTCCAGAGTGGGAGAAAATGAAGTCATGCAGAGAAAAAGATATAGAAGGAAGTAGCGACTGCTGGCAAGGTTCCAAGGCCCCAGGCAGGTCCCAGTCACCCTGGGCTCCCATTGCCCTACAGCCCTACTTGTGACTGCAAGTCTTCCGTTAAGTTCTCTGTTTCACCTAAGCCCCGGAGTTTCATTTCCATCCCTTGCAGCCATGACAGTCTCAGAGTTCACCATTTAGGCTGGAATTTCTCTCTTGCTCTCTCTGTGTCTCTGTCTCTGTCTTTTCCCAGGAGCACAATATTTCCAGGTTAAGCAATGCAACTTAACACATCCTTCCTTTACATGAAGCTTTGCAATGTACAAAAGTACTTGTGCATATTTTGTATTCATACTTAATAAAATTTCAAAAACAATTCTTTTTACTTTTTAACAAGCTTCACAGACACTGCCTTTCTACAACTATTTTTATGAATCTCTCCTAGTGCTTTGTCTATGCTGTGCCTTTAGACTTAGCATCTAGATTTTTTTCATTAAAAAATCTATTTTAAGCAAAATTGTAATATCTTCACACCAGGTTCTTAATAGCAGGTAAGAACTTGGGAAACATTTGCTGGTGAACAAGAGATATTGTGCTGGTTTGAATCTGTTGTGTACCCCAGAAAACCAAATTCTTTAATCCTCATTCAATATTGCTGGGTGAGAGCTTTTTGATTGTTTCCACAGAGCTGTGTCCCCCCGCCCACCACCACTTGTGGGTGGTAACTTTTGATTAGATGGTTTATGGAGGTGTGTCTCCACCTATTCAAGGTGGGGCTGCTTATGGGAACCCTTTAAGAGGGGGCCGTTTTGGAAAAAGCTTTAGAGCCACCAGAACCGACAAAGCGAATAGATAGGGGAGCTCTTGAAGATTCCTGGAGAGAAAGTTAACAGACTTCTTTCTTGTCTTTTTAACAGACATGTGCCTTTCCAGCTGACAGAGGTGTTTTGGATCCATCAGCCTTTCTTGAATCAAGGTATCTTTCCCTGGATGCCTTAGTTGGGACATTTTCATGGCCTTAGAACTGTAAATTTGCAACTTATTAAATTCCCCTTTTTAAAAGCCGTCCCATTTCTGACATATTGCATTCTGGCAGCTTACAAACTAAAACAGATTTTGGTACAAGAAGTGTGGTACTGCTGTGTTTTGCAAATACCAAACATGTTGAAATGACTTTTTAAATGGATAAGGGGATGATTTTGGAAGAGTTGTGAGGAGATTGATAGAGAAGGCCTAGAATGATCTGAAGAGACTGTTGGTAGAAATGTGAACTCTAAAGATACCTTTGATGAGGCTTTAGACAGAAATGATGAACATATCGTTCCAAACTGGAGGGAAGGCATTCTTTGTAGATGGAAGGCAGAATTTTAGAGCGATAAGCTTGGATATTTATCAGAAGAGATTTCCAAACTAAATGTAGAAAGTGTAGTCTGGTTGCTCCTTGAAGCTTACAATAAAATGTGAGAAGAAAGAGGTAAGTTGAGAACTGAACTCTTGGATAAAAAGAAACCAGAAATTGTTAGTCTGGAAAATTCTGGGCTACCAGAAAGGGAGATCCTAGAGAACAGTGCCTCATGTGAGGATTTGGCCAAAGCAGTCAGCCATTTTGGAAAAAGCCAGGACTGGAGATGGAGTTATCCAGGAAGGATTATGGAAAGTCCTTTCATCTGATGGGCATGATCCCAGTGTATTGCATAGCAAACCAACAAGAGTGTTGTGGGATCTGTATAAATGGAACCACTGCCAGTCTGGACTAAAAGGGACAAATTGAAGGAAAAAATGACTTCAGAGGCAGAACCAAGGTCTGAAGTCAAGAAACCTCAGGCAAGGTGAGTGGACCCACCCGTGTACTTGGAGAGGGTGAGTGTGCCCTGAAGGCAGAAGGCGAGCCTTCCACCTATTGCTCAGGAAGAGTTGTGCTGCCTGGGGCTTTGGAGAGGGTGGAGCACATTCCTCGGGAATTGGGGAGAGCTTGGCTGCTGCCCCACCCCACTGTTCTGGAGGGGTTGAGCATGTGCCCCAAAGATGGCAGAGAGCTCAGGTGTGGCCCTGATGTTTGGAGAGAGTGCAGCCAAGGAAAAGATGGTCTTCCCAATGTCCCCCGAGGTTGCATTCAGAGAGAGGTGGGCAGTTGTGTAATCCCTGGGGAAGCCATTGAAGGTTCCTGGAGAGAAGGCTAGCAGGCATTGCCTCTCTTGAATCAAGGTATCTTTTCCTGGATGCCTTAGTTAGGTCATTTTCATGGCTTTAGAATTGTAACTTGCAACTTTAAAAAGTCCCCTTTTTAAAGCCCTTCTGTTTCTGGTATATTGCATTCCAGCAGCTTACAAACTAAAATAGGTATCTTGTCTTTGAAACTCTTGCACTCTTCCACTGACTTTCACTCTCTGTTGTCAGTTTGATAGACTGATCAAATATTTATAATATGCCCTGGATATGCAGGGAACCACATGGCAGGCTGTGGGAGATTTGAAAATCCTTGGTTTGATTTCAGGCTCTATCAGCTGAGTGACTTTGAGCAAGACATTCAGTCTTCCTGATCAGATACCTGCCTGTGAAATGGGGGTAATGCGTCCATCCTGTCCACACCTGCACATTTCTAATCAGGTCTAAATCTATACGTGAAAGAGCTTCAGAAATCATCAGAAGAATAAGGCACTTTATGCTCTTCAAAGAATTTTCATCTCTACTTATCTATTTATGGTACTTTCAAAATTACCATATTTTAATTTATTTTACACTGTAAAATAACTTCAGAAAGTAAGAAGCATACTTAAAATTTGGGTTGCAATTTGGGAGAAATCAAGGGTTACACGAGGAGACAGCAGAGCTCAACAGAAAGCCTTTCTCAGTCCTTGCAGGGTGGGAGGTGGGGAATCCCAGCGGGTTCTTGAGAGGACGTAAGAACACAGCTAGTTTAGGCCCTGAAGTCAATAAGCAAGGCCAGGCAGGGAAATGACCAGCTGGTTCTCAGCACTTACTTCACAGCATCTTACTGCTTCTCTTCCATCATTTACATTTATCCTTAGCAGTACCTTATGTTTACTTCCCATGGATATTTTAATAAAAGTTTCGGCATTTGTAAAAAAAAATAAAAGGGAGCTTGTCAGAGTGGCATATTGGAAAGGATATGGGTTTTGAAGGCCTACAGTGCCTGGAATCCCATAGGGTGTACCCCAATTCTAAGTAAACCACCCCTAGTGATGGCAGGCAAATGACTATTCTCTCTGAATGTCAACATTTATAGCTTTAAGTTGTAAGTTGAGAGGTTGTGGTGAGAATTTGTTTTAGATAATATGTACATGTATATAAAGCACTAAGCACAGCGTGGGGTGTGTTTTTAATACTCAAAAAATGGTAATAAGTATTATTTCTTTTAACTGGTGAGCAATGAGGCTTTTCTATATAAGAGGTAGGAAATTAGACTAGGATTAAAATAATAACAAGATTTACTTTAAAGCAGACAATTGGATCCTGTTTACAATTTTCAAATTTATACCCAGTCTCATTCCACAAAAGATTTGATACGGCCTACAAATATTCACATCATAAAATAAGTTACCCCCCCCCCCCGTTTTTTTAAATTAGAGAAACTAAGTGAAGGGAAACAGAGGGTGGGACTTCAAATGCTTTAAATCTAAGCAGACCAATCAACAATATGTGCTTCTTAGAGAGCCAGGGATTATATAAATTAAAAGATCTTGTTAGGATGTATATGTCCCTCCTGAATCTATTAAACACCTGCAAACATTTTATTTTCACATTTTTTATTGAATGAGATTAATGTGTTTGGATCAGTCACCTTTTAAAAGTCTGCCATTTCCTTTGATTGAGACCTGAGTGAAATAGACAAAGGTCCCTGATTCCTATATGATTTCTTGATTTAGAGTTTCCACGGAACTACTGAGATTCTGCAATCTAAGCAGTCTTTTTACGATTCTTTCATCTCTGGCTGAAATCCCACCTGCTGTTTTGGGTACCTGAGCTGAAATTCCCTGGTCATTTTCTTGGACTTTGAAAGGCATCCACCTTGCTTTGTACATAAGGATTCCCAGAAAGCCTGGTTTTGCCTGATGTCATCTGCCCGTGCTTTGTCCTTTCCATCGCCAACCTGGGCAGTAAATCCACTGTAATCTTTCTGAGACCTGGAGACACCATTCAAGTCAGAGTTATGTTTTTCATTGGTTTCACCTCATAGAACCACTCTAAGGTGTGAGTGAGGACATAGCTGCAGGGGGCAAGGTCCAGCATGGAGTGGTCCATGGATGGTGCTCTCGACTCTGAGTCATTTATCCTCACTTGGAAGGTCAAGGTTTGTTCCACAATGTTCAGAATTGCAAAGACTGGAGAGAACCTAAATGAGCCGTTCTTGATTCGGGAGGGTTGAATTTTCAAAATTTGCCACTTCCTATCTATGGGATTTGGGGGAAGGTGCTTGAAGGGAAGGGTTTCCCCACTAGATTTAGTCTGTGAAATGGGGTAGTCCTTCTCTTCCTTTCCAGTGGGGCTTTGAATAGATCACAGGGAGGTCAAGGCACTTGGCAGATTGCACAGACCTTGGTGACATCAAGGAGTCATTATTACCCAGCCCAATCTTTAGAGAAAAATCTGAGAATACAGATGAGGAGCCAGAGGGTCAGAGAGGCTGGCAATTCCACCATGATCAGCAAGACAAGGACCTGGTCCATATCCTTCTGGTTCTCAAGGCTGAGATGAATCACATGCCTCTTTGGTTCTAGTTCCTTGTGGAGTCATGTTGTAGGATGCTGTGGTCCTCTAGGGTGGGAGACCTCCAGGGAGCCCACTAGGGCAGATAAGCTCATCAAACTTCAAATCTATTTTAATTGTTTAGCTCACCTTAGCCCTACTCTAGACACTCCTCCTTCCACAACAGAGTACGGGCCGTGGTTTGCTGCTGTCATGCGGTCTCAGGAGGGTTCCATAGGATGGATTGTGGTCACCTTCATTTGTATGATATTACCCCAGACAATGACTGAGTTTGCAAACAGATGGCATCTGTCAGCCTAGAGGCGATTCCCTGTCCATTCAGTCAACATTCAATGCCCACTGTGAAGGGCCATTGTGCATTTTGATTTAGGATTTGAGATCCGGAGCCACTCTGCTTGCCATGGGACCCCAGTTCCACCACCGCAAGCCTCTCTGTGCCTATGCCTCCTTGCCCGTAACACAGGGGAGAAAAGGTAATGCGCTCACAGAGCAGACACTCAGACTAAGTGGGTTGATAAGGCTGGTGTAGGGCAGGTGCCCGATGAAAATCACCTTTAGTCTGTCTACTCACAGGCCACTGTGAGTAGATGAACTGGAGAGAAACTCCAGAGATCAGCCTCTTGTGGAAAGTGGCCCTTATTTCTTGGAATAAGGCTCATTCCATCAGAGAGTGAACTCCCTACTGTACCCCAGTGCCTATCTCAGGGGAGTTGCTGAATAAGTGAGCGCTGAGAAAATGGAAAAAGATAGGCAGCAGAAAGAGCACAGGACCTAGGGAGCAAAAGATCAGATTTCAAGCTCTTCATATTCCAAGTAAGAGTGGCGAGACCTTGGGGACACTTACATGCTTCAGGGGAAGGTGACAAGGATTAAAGCTGTGGTTCTCAATTGGGGGTGACTTTGCCCACCATGCTGCACTTGGCAATGTCTGGAGACATTTGCGGTGCTCCCACCTAGGGGGATGCTATTGGCATCCAGTGAGGGGCCAGGGATGTGGTGGGACATTCTGTAATTCACAGGACAGCCCCCACGACACGGAGCTACCCAACCCCAGAAGCCAGAGAGCCGAGGTTGAGAAACCCGGGACTAATGCAGTCAATGTAAAAGCCATAAAATTATGTAGAATTCTTGGTTCTACTTCTCCCTGATAATCCTATTTAATGTAACAGATACAGTATTATATTTTTAAATCAGCCATTTTAAAGGCTCTAAAGGTAGCTTTAGTGTCGCTTTAAGTCTGTTTTTCTTTCTTTAAGAGATAACAGACCAGGATGGAAAATATAGTTCCTCAAACTCATCTCTCAGCGGGGACTTTTTCTATAAAACTTTGTCAAATGCTGCTGAAAAGACCTCTTGGAAAAATCATTCTCACTCATATATTTGGCCAAAAATAAGACGACAAGCCCTGCAGCACATTTCTCAAACTAATGGAAGCACCAGCTGCCAAGGTCTCCCAAGTTGCAGCCAGCCTGGAAGCAGACGCTTTGCCTGGCCTGGTGGCCTTTCTCCAGCCGAGACCACTCACCAGAGCTAAGCCAGAGGATGAGGCGGGGCTGATTTTCATCTCGGTCTCTGTTTAGAAACCAAGTCCCGGCAAGGGTCAACCAAGGGCACCGCCTCCACGTTCCCATGGTGACCTGTGAGTATCTGCATCCTGGGACCCACTGTGCCGCTGGCTATCTGCCCCATGGGCCATGGCCGGCTCAAGGCCACATGTCCTTCTAGAGTCATGTCTGTCTGTCCGATGACTGGATGACACCCTTTCAGAACTCACTCCCTGCCTCAGTTGGCTGGTCTTACCACAGGGACGGGAGATCAACCCCTCTCTGCCCAAAAGCTTTTTTCTGGCTCAGGAAGCATGCTTGGCCTGTGCAAGAAGCAGGGAGCTGTGCAGGGATGTTAAAGCTCTCCAGACCGTCCCTCAGCCCAGGGCTGGGTGGGGGGGGAGGGCTCAAAAGTGTAGATAAATATCCCGAGGTCAGGGAAGAGAGTGAGCCGGGAGGGTGTGCAGCTCTAGACTCAGCTCAGAACCAGCCAGGGGTTGGCGGTTTGGATGCCCAGCTTCCTGCTGAGGTTCCCGAGCTGTTAAGCATCAGAATGTCTTGAAGAGCACGTTCAAGCGCAGTCCCTGGGTCTACTCTCTCAGCCTCTGGTTTGGAAGGTATGGACTGGGATTCCCCCAGAGGGTCCTTAGATGCCTCTTGGGGCTGTGGGATTTCTGCGTGCGTCCTCTTTGCAGCCCCCAAGGGGCGGACCAGCCGGCCACAGCGGTGTACTCAGCTGGCTGGGCTGCAGGGACCAGCAGGTCTGTGGGGCACGAGACGGGATGACAGGGAACAGAGGGGCAGGAGTTGGCAGGTGTACCCACGGAGCACAGAGGGAATCCCAGCTCAGCACGCCAGCGTCCCCGACTGGGTCAGCCCGCTTGCCGCTCCGATGATGTCCAGGAGGAGGCGGCTAATTTAATTTCCCACTCGTCAAGTGCCAACGCAGCAGGATTGGCACAAGGGTTTGCAGGAAGGGGTGGGGATGAACAGGTGCCGTTTTGTACTTGGTTTAAAGGGAAAGCTGGACTGGTTGGAAGGGGAAAGCCTCCATTTCGGGCAGATCATGTGTCGTGAATCTACTTCTCAGAAGCATTTTTGCAGATGAGAACCTGCAGTGGGGTGGGGGGGGGATTGGGTGTAGGATGGCTTCCCTCCCACCTGATGGGGCAGGGGCGGGTGACACAGAGGAATCGCCAAGATACACAGACAGCGTAGGTATCTCTGGTGGACACCTCCTACCACGACGTTTTACATGGGGAGAGGCTGGGGCCAGGTGCCGCTTGCTGCTCACCTGCTCTGACAGGTAGCCTATCAGCCTTCAGGGCCAGGTGGGAGGCCCTCAGGTGAGCAATGAGACTGGGATGAAAGAGAAGGAACCTCAGCAGCCCCGATGCCAACACCACCGTGAAGCCTCACTGGTCCATGTCTTCTGCTTCTGCAGATCTGCGGCTTCCAGGCTCCACTGCCTGGCAAATGACTTCCGCCCGTTCCCTGAATGTTGCCACCTCCCGTTAACTGTGCCAACTTCACTTCATAACCCAGGGCCACAAATCTCAAAAGGCTTCTCACTCAGCATGACTGGGCAATCCCAAGGCATTTCCCTAATCAATTTACATTTGCACATGAGAAAAATAACATCGAATTAATTGATGCTGCTATATTTGGGTTTCTGCTAAAATAGCCCATCAGAAGCCCTAAAGGACTCATCTCGTGTTCATTAAAAGGACACAATTTAGATTCTTCAGAATCTAAATGGAAGCATCTTCTGGCAGGCAGCTAAGCATGAAATGTGATTGCTCTCTGCTGGGGCTCCATGGCCCCTAGGCATAGCGTCTCCGCCTTTGGGAAGCTTACACTGAACGCTGACAAAGGACCCAAGGCTGAACTGAGGATGGCTGTAGCAGAGGCTGCTGGGAGCTAGGGGCCCTGAAGTTCAGGGTGTTCCCCTGGACTCGGCTTTCCAAGCTTGGGGAGGGACCGTGGGCTTTGGGCAGACAGGACTGCAAGCAAACTGGTGTTCTCAGAAGCCCTCACCACGGCAGCTCCTGCCCTCCCCAAGTATGCAGGGCTGTGGTCTCAGGGGCCTTTCCTGCCCTGCCAGCAGGGCAAAGGGACAAAGGGAGCCTCTCCCAGCAGGTCAGACTTGCTTTCCAAGCCCAGTGAGAGTGTCTAGCTGACCTGGGCAACCCCTGGCCCTCAGAGCTACAGCAGCCCAGAATAAATGACAGGCTGCTGCTGCCTCACCTTCCCTGGTGTCCCTCTGGGATGGTGGTCTGTTCTGCCCATCAGCCCCTAGCACCCCTCACCTCGTACCCTTCTCTGCTTCCATGTCTGCTCTGCTACTTCTTCAGTCTCCTAGGTATACCCAGCTGCCTCCCACTTCTGGGATTTGTGTCTTGTCTCCCCACCTCTGAGCTCCAGGCGCTCCCCAACTTTCACACCTGGCCTCACCAGCACCTCTGGGGCTGCCCCTGACCACCCAGGCTGAGCCTGGTGCCAGCGGGGAGAACCCACCAGCGAGGCTGCCCACTGTCTTCTCACTCATCCTCTGTGTTGTAGCCAGAGTTGGTTGAATATTGACGATGGCATAAAGATCAACTGATATTTATCCATCCAACTCTCCCTTGGGCTGGAAGCACATCTGGTTCATCTCTGCCTTCTGCAGGCCTGGTCCAGTGTTGGTCAGTTGGGACCAACTGTGTCAGCCCTCCTGCAGGCCTTCAGCGCCTCTCCCCTCTGCCAGAGCTCCCACTCTGACAAGTCGGTCCTGAACCCCCAGAAAGGAATGTTGGCTTTCTGGGGCTGGGGGAGGCAGTCTGAGCCTTCTGTTTCCTTTGCTGACTCCAGTCAAGTCAGACCCCAGCTAAGCCCCTTCCAGACTTAGCGTCATCCCATTCCTGACCAGCCTGTGACGCTGGAATAAATAATAACCACAGCCACCTAACCTGAGTAAATCATCATCATCATCATTATCATCATCATTTGACTGATTGAGTATGCCTGCCATGCCAGGCACTTTATCAATAGCCTTGTTGAATTCTGACAACCACCACCTGTCAAGGCAGCGACTTCCATTTTGCTGAGGCCAAAACTGAGCCTTGGTGAGGACACGAAACTTACCCCAAATCACTCCTGTACATATACAGGTAAGACTGGAACCCTCAGCGTGTGATTGTAGGTTGAATTGTGTCTCCCCAAAAGATATGTCCAAATCCTAATCCCCAGCCCCTGTGCAAGTGGCCTTATTTGGAAGTAGGGTCTTTGCAGATGGAATCAGGTTAAGATGGGTCATGCTAGAATTACAATGGGTCTTAGATGCAATACAACTGCGGGCTCTTACAAAAGAGGGCAGAGGCACAACGACACACACATATGGGCAGAAGACCTTGTGAAGATGGAGCCAGAGATGGGGTGAACTGATAGGTGCTGGCACTAGCTCCATTTTCAGATGAGGATCCTGAAGCCCACAGAGGTGAGTCATGCCTTGTGCCAGACATGCTGCACAGCGAGGATTAGGACACAGGTCAAATTCCAAAACCCCAAAGCATTGCCACCTCCAAGGCTCTGTGCCTTGCCCCCTGCCTCACCGACAGCCTACTGCTTCCCCTCCAGTGTCACTGGCTCACTTCCTTTGGGGACCAGGGGGCACATGCTCCCAGGGAGAACTTCAGCCACTTTGGCTGTCACGAGGAGGACTTACTTCTCTCGGTTGAATATGATGAACTCCTTCCGCACGGTCTCCAAACACTGCTGCAGCTGTCCATTCTGTGAAAGACCACAAAGGGGTGCCTATAAATGACACGGCATTGTCCAGGGAGACAGGATGGTGGGAACGGAGGTGCTTGTGGGATGACCTAAGTGGCTGGGGCTGGTACCTGTTATATGGCAGCTGTTTCAAAGGGGGAGCCTAGCAAACAAAGATGCATTTTCTCAATTTCAAGTTAAAAACCTTATCAGAAGGGAATGCGCATTGCAAGTGATGAGTCATTTCCTGCTTGTTGGAATGCCCATTAGACATAGTGGCGAAGCATGCAGGAAAAGAATTTTAAGAGCATCAGCCGAAGGTGCTTGTTGTCTCCTAGAAGAGACACCAAGAGCCACCAGTGCCCACGAGTGTTCTCTGACAATGTCTTCGAGGCTGCCTGAATGCTGAGGTAGACACACGGCCTGTGTGGGAAACACTGCCACCTCTTTTCGCCCTACTTAGCACATAGCCAGGTGACTCAGGGGCTGGCTTCTCCATCAGGCACCCCAGGAACAGTGCCTGGGGCCCACGATGTTTTAGGGGTCACCAAGATGTTTTAATTTCATTTAAAGTTAGCAGAAAAAATTCAACTTTCAGTGTCAAGGGTTATATTCATCTTTGTACCAACGTGCATACAATAACATTAATCTAATTTAACATTAAATACAATATATTTTAATAGTTTTCCCAGTTATATTGAATATATATCAACATGAGTTGAACATATAAAATGATTAAAGTTTTAATATTTTTTTATGCAGGAAGGGACCCACGAAAGCAAACACGCCTGGGGCTAATGAAAGGCATGGTGTGCCTACCCTGGGTTTCTTCTTGGCATACATTCTTTCCCCAGGATGTGCCAGTGCAACTCAGGGACAGTATCGATTTCTTCAAGAGCCGCACAGAGGCTCCTGCATGAGGAACTGTGCTAACACGAATTGTGAGAATGTGGACGCCAGCGTCTACAGTAATTCTTGCCCCATTTCTTACTATGAAAGATCACTTGCTTAGTGGTAGCATTTGATTTACTGCAAGTAAGTGTAGTTGGGAAGGTAAAATGAAATGCTCTCATTTGGCTAAAAAAGTTACCTAGCTCAGTTATTTTCAGATAAATTAAACCCAACTCATCCCCATTCTGCTCTTGGGAAAGCACTCACCAGGGGACAGCTGTCCTTTGGACCGTCTTTGGATCTGTTCTTTGCCAACCTCTTCTTCTTTTTGTGAAGTGGCTTGGATTCTAGAATCATTTCTTCAAGTTCAAATGTGGGATCACAGTTCAATCTCCCTTTCTGAAGGGAAGTGGAGAGGAGACATAGTTTGTTTACTTCACCCCTCATTGAATTGCTGTTCATTCACTCATTCACTCAATAAGCAAGGACGACCTGCTGCCGTGGGATCCATCAGTCACATTTCCTCTGATTCTGAAAAGCAGCACATTCTCATTGCATTTACGTCATTCATTCATGTTGGTAATATCACCACCTGGGACAACCCAAGCCTGGTAAATTCCAGGCATTTCTTTACTTCCCTTCCTGTGTATGTTCCTTTTGTGAGGTTGAGTTCAGTTTGACAATCTGATTTTTTTCACCTATGATTGTATCACAGTCACATTCCCATGGTATTGCTCTCTTTTTGTAAGTATCATTTTTAATAATTTAATTTAAAAATATCATTTTGTGTCAAAATCTGCCCATCTTCCTGCACTGGGGCTCTGCTCCCCTCAAGCCTGGTGCTGCTCTAGGTCATGGGTTTCATCTACTGTAGGTGGCAGGAATTTCGGTCTCTCTGACTTCCAGGCCTTGGACCCCTGGTCCTGGGTGGCCATTTGCTGTCCTGAACCCAGCCATGGTGACTGACCCAGGAAGCCTGTCCTTTAAGGTAGAACAGCCCAGTAGTTGTAAGATCAACAGCTCAGGAGTCCCTCAGGGAAAAACATCCCAGTTCTGTTTTCTAAAAACATCCCAGTTCTCTTGCTTTCTTACCTTGGACATGTTACTTAACTTCTTTGGGACTCAGCTGATTATTTGTAAGTGCTGGCTGGCAAGACCTCCTTGTTATTCATGCAATTTTGTATTTGCGAATTCACCTCTTTGCTAAAAATGTTTGCTGTGCTTTCACGGTCATTGGTGGGCATGCTTATGTGCAAGGCAAAGTGAAAAGGTTCCCACTGGGGGTGTACATGGAACAAGTTCCCCCATCAGTGTAAAGTGTGGCACGCTCAGAGGTAGCTAAGGGGCTTCCCTGAGGTAGCATGTGCACAGCCTCTAGACCTCTGCCCCTGGAACCCAGGGCAGGCCTTCCCTAGCTCAGGCTTTCCTCTTCTCTGCTGCTTCTCTGTCCCAGCTGCTGCCCCTAGAAAGTCTCATCGCTGAACCCCAATTTACAAGCAAGTCAAAGCTGTCTTGGCCTGGCGGCCTAACCTGCTTCAAATGAGGCAAAGCTTCCTGACCCCTGTCCTCTGAAGCTCTCAGAGGCATGGGAACCACCTCTGGAATGGAGCATCATTACAGCCAGTGTCCAGTGGGGGTGAGAGAGAAGTGATTGACCATGTATTTGAAGGTAGAGGGTCTGGTGAGGGAAGAGTCACAGAGAAGCAAGGCCTGAGCTCATCTTTCCTTTGGAAGCATTTACTGAGACCCTTGAATAGGCCAGTCACTAGGTTCTCTGCTGGGGTCTTGCAGGTGACAAGGGGAAGAAGGTCATTTCAGAATGGGAAGCGGCCTGTACACAGGTGGGCAGCAAAGGCACAGCACAGCCAGTGGGGAGAATGCAGCCACCTGGACGCGGCTGAAGTACGGTCCCTCTGCGTGGTGTGTGAGGGCAGGGAGGGAGTGCATGTGAGTGAGTGGGCACGAGTGCATGTGCTTGGGGCAGGGGCAGGGAATAAGGGGCAGACAAGGAGGAGGCATCTGTTCATGACAAGCTGGACCACAAAAGATGACTGTCTCACATGTTAGCCCCAAGTGACCCATTGTGGGATTGATATTCAGGGCTTCTTCCAGATTCCTGGATTTAGTCAATCTGGCCCTGAGTCTGGCAGAAGAGAACTATCTGAGAGTGCTCACTTTGTTTTCTGGAATATCTGTGCATTCTGAAGCCAGCCAACCCAGGGAACTAAGAACAGCCTCCTGCGGGATGTATGAATTAAAACAGTAATTAATTACAGTAATTAATTATACCAGGTGAGATTTACACAGGGTTTCCTGCCTGCCAGGCTCTGCACCGAGTCTTGGCAGGTCCTGTGGCATTTGTTTACCCTTCCCAGGATCACTGAGGGTCCCTTCTCTTCTCCTTAGCTAACATGTGAGGAACCTGGGCTATGGCATGTGCCTGTGGCCACAGAGAAGGTAGCTGAACCCAAGACGTGTGGACACCTGAGCAGGTGCATCTGGGGCTGAGAGCCTGGCCAGGACTCAGCCCAGATGGCATGTTATGTATTTATTTTATGTGGGTTTGGGGGGCTTATTGTTCCTACAAGACCCTAGGTCAGTGGTTCTCAACAGAGGTATTGTTTTTTTCCTCTCCAAGTAATACTTGGCAATATCTGGAGAAATTTTTTGTTGTCACAACACATGGGAGAGTGCTGCTGGCATCTGGTATGGACAGAAGCCAGGGTTGCTAGTAAATATTCTACAATGCCAGGTAGAATTGGCAACAACTGGCCACAGTGCAATGGTTGGGAAGCCCTGCTCATGGTTCCAGCACCATGACTGTTTTCTGCACCAGGGGATTCACCTTGTGTTGTGCACAGTCCTGGCACACGTAGGTGTTCAGTATATGAATGGCTGCAGGGCTGGGGACAAGGAAGTCTGTGCTTTTACTATGCTGAACTCTTTTGCACTGGCCTGGAAAACGGGCTGAAAGTGGGCTGAGGGAAACTGCCCTTCCCTGCAGAGATGGGCCAGGGCCCACCTGTAAACACACAAACATGTGCTTACACATACATGCACACACACAGAGCTCAGAGTGGGCCATATTCACGATCCTCACACAGTGGGAGAAAAGGTGAAGGGTGCTGACTGAGCCACCCCCTGTGCTAGGCTACCCTGGGCAGTTTGTTCCCCTGGTCCCACGTGTTTCTCATAACAATCAGAGGAGTGCGTGGGGAGCCTTCTGAACCTCCGACAGCACCACATCCATCCTAGGGGCTGGGGTCGGGGAGGGGTCGAGGAAGGCTGCCTGAAGGGGCAGAGTCTTCAGGACAAGCAGGGTCTTGGCAGGTGGAGGGAGGTCTCAGCAGTGGGAAGAGCATGTGCTAAGGCTGGGAGGTGGAGAGCGCATCTTCTGTGAACTGCTAGTGGGGCAGCCTGTCTGGAACCTGGACTTGGGCAGAAGAAGTGGGGAGAAAGGTGACTTGTTTTCTGGGGAGAAAGGTGACTTGTTTTCTGGAATATCTGTGCATTCTGAAGCCAGCCAGCCCAGGGAACTAAGAACAGCCTCCTGCGGGATGTATGAATTAAAACAGTAATTAATTATACCAGGTGAGATTTACAGAGGGTTTCCTGCCTGCCAGGGTCTGCACCGAGTCTTGGCAGGTCCTGTGGCATTTGTTTACCCTTCCCAGGATCACTGAGGGTCCCTTCTCTTCTCCTTAGCTAACATGTGAGGAACCTGGGCTATGGCATGTGCCTGTGGCCACAGAGAAGGTAACTGAACCCAAGACGTGTTCAGTTACCAGCAGGTGGTCAGGGATCCAGTGTTCGCCCTTGAGAGGAGACATGAAAACACCAGCCTCACTCCCACTTTGCTTTTGGAGCTTTATGTCTAAAGCACATGTCAGGCTGTGGGGAGAATCTAAACTCAGAATG
>PVIY010026868.1:0-34882 GCA_004026745.1 Myrmecophaga tridactyla | reverse complement strand
GAAATTCTGATTAGATTATCTCCACGGAGAGTGATGCACTCAATTGTGGGTGTGACCTTTTGATTAGCTGGAGATGTATGCCACCTATTCCAGGTGGGTCTTGATTAGTTTACTGGAGTCCCTTATAAGAGGAAATATTTTGGAGAGAGGTCAGAACAGAGACATGGATGTTTGGAGATGCTTGGAGCCCAGCAGGCATTGCCATGAGATGTTAAGCAAGCCAGAACCTGGAGAGAGCCAAGAGAAGACAAGAGACAAAAGCGAGCCCTGGAGAAGCAAAGTGAGGAAACCCCAGAGGAACAGAAGCTGAAAGCAGTGGAGCTCAGGAGCAAAGGACCAGCAGATGCCAACCACCTGCCTTCCCAGGTGACAGAGATGGTCCAGACCCATCAGCCTTCCTTGAATTAAGGTATCTTTCCCTGGATGCCTTAATTTGGACATTTTCATAGGCTTAGAATGAAAATTTGCAATCTATTAAATCCCCCTTTTAAAAGCCATTCCATATCTAGTATATTGCATTCCAGCAGCTTTCAAACTAATACAGCAGATAATTGTTCACAGTACCCTCTTATAATACTTTTTATTTCTGAAAAGTCAGTAGTAATGGGCCCCCTTTCATTCTTGATTTTAGTTATTTGTCCTCATTTTTTTTTCAGTCTGGCTAAAAGTTTGTCAGTTTTATTGATCTTTACCAAAGGATTATTGATTCTCTCTGCTTATTCTCTAATTCATTTTTCTCTGCTCTGATCTTTACTCGTTCCTCTCTTCTACAAACTTTGGGCTTGGTTTACTCTTCTTCTTCTAGTTTCTTTAGCTGCAAAGTTGGGTTATTGGGTTATGATCTTTATTCTTTTTAAATGTAGGCATTCAGAGCTGTTTCTCTCTGAGCACGGCCTTCACTGCATCCCATAGATTTTGGTATGTTATATTTTTGTTTTCACTCACCTCAAGATAATTTCTAATTTCCCTTGTGATTTATTCTTTGACTCACAGGTTGTTTAATAGGATGTTATTTAATTTCCACATATATGTAAATTTTCAAGTTTTCCTTTTGTTAATTATTTCTAGCTCTATTTTATTGTGGTATGAGAAGATACTTCGTATGATTTTGATATTTTTAAGCTTATTAAAATTTGATTTGTGGTCTAACATATGTTCTACCCTGCAGAATGTTCCATGAACACTTAGGAAGAAAATGTATTTTCTGCTGTTGTTGGGTGGAGGGTCCTATATATGTCTATTAGTTCTGATTGTTTTGCTCAAGTCCTCTGTTTATATATTGACCTTCTGTCTAGGTGTTAATAAATTATTGCGAGTGTGCTGAAGTGTTCAACTATTATTGTAGAACTATTTCTCCTTTCAATTTTGTCAAGTTTTACTTCATGTATTTTGGGGCCCTGTTATGAGGTGCATATATGTTTATAATCATAATATATTCTTGATGAATTGAACCTTCTGTCAATATTCAGTGCCCCTTTTCTTTTGTAATAGTTTTTTACTTAAAGTCCATTTCGTCTGACAATACAGCTACTCCATCTCTCTTTTGAGTACCTCTTTTGATGACTGTATAGAATATTTTTTTCACCCTTTTACTTTCAACCTCTTTTTGTCTTGTAGACAGCACAGAGACAGATAATGCTTTTTCCTCCAATCTACCAATCTCTGCCTTTTAATAGGGGAGTTTACTCTATTGACATTTAAGGTAATAACTGAGAAGGAAGGATTTACTTCTGTCGTTTAGTGATTTTTTTCCCTACGTCTTATATGTTTTCTTGCCCTCAATTACTCATAATTGCCATATATATTTTGTACTGTGCCATTTGATTTCCTTCTTTCATTTTATTTACATATTTTAGCTATTTCCTTAGTAGCTGCCTTTGCAATTACAATTAACATCTAAAGCTAATAACTAGTTTAACTGGTACCAATCCTAGTTTCTGAATATATAGACTCTCTACTTCTATCTCCATCCATCCCTTTTATGTTTTTACTCTCAGATGACACCTTTAAACACGGTGTGACCATTAACATAGATTTTAGTTATTTTACACATCTGCTTTTAAGTCATATGGCAGTTACCTTTACCTGTATTCTTTATTTCTCTTATGGCTTTGAGTTACTATCTAGTGTCCTTTTATATCAGCCGAATATAGGCTCCCTTTAACCATCTCTCTAACTTAAACTCCCTTTAGCATTTCTTCTGAGGCTTTCTTCTTTCTGGCAGCCAACTTTTTCAGCTATTGTTTATCTGTAATGTCTTAATTTTTCCTTCATTTTGGAGGACAATTTTCCTGGATATAAAATCTGTGGTTGACTTTTTTTTTCTTTAAGGGCTGTAAATGCATCACGGCACTGTCTTCTGGCCCCCACAGCTATGTGCTGCTGGTCTTAGCAGGGGTCCCTACACTTGACAAGTCGCTTCTCTCCTGCTGCTTTCAAAGTCCGCTCTTTGTCTTTGGATTCTGACAGTTCTGCTATAATGTGTCTTGGGGCAGGTCTCTTAGAGTCTATCCTGCTTGGAGTCTGTTGATGTCCGGGACGTGTCTATTCATGTCTCTCATCAGATTTTAGAAATTTGGGGGCATTGTTTCTCCAGTGCTTTTCTCCCTTGCCCTTCTGGGCTTCAGTGGTGCACGTGTCAGCATGCTGGACGGTCTCACGGGTCCCTGCTCATTTTTCACTATTTTTTCTTTCCTTTCACACACTGGATAATTTCAAGTGTCTGGTATTCAAGTTTACTATTCCTTTTTTCTGCCCATTCAAATCTGCTGCTGAATCCATCTAATGTACTTTGCAGCTGCAAAATTTACGTTTGGTTCCTTTTTACAATTTCCATCTCTTTATTTCATCCAGACAACATTTTCCTAATTCCCTTTTGTTTTTTTGTGTATAGATTCCTTTAGCTTGTTGAGCATATTCAAGACAGTTGATACAGACTTTAATAATTCTGATGTGTTAGCTTCAGTAAGGGTGGTTTCCAGAAAATTCTTTTTTTCTTATGAATGAGCCAAACTTTCCTGTTTCTTTGTGTGTCATGAAGTCTTAGTTGATATTGGATGTTCTGAGACTTCCTTGTAACAACTCTGTTTTTGTGGTTGACTGGAACCATCTGCTGGTGACTTTTCCAAACTATTTTGGCTCCCAAGAGGGGAAAGGAAAGAGAAAAATAAAATAACAAACAAAAAAAGGATTGCCTCTATAGGACTCGTTGGTTGCTTTTGCCTGAAGGCTTTAGCAAAGGCTGCCCTGAGATCTGAAGCAGTGATGGGCCATTGGGCCACACGTGCAGGACTAAGGGGCTGGGTTGAAAAAGAAACTTCTGGAGAAAAGGCCTGAGGCTGTGAGGGAGTGAGTCACATGGACCCCTGGAGAAAAGCATTCGGAGTCAGGATGGGGTCAGGGCCAGCCGGTGCAAAGGCCCTGGGGGAGGGCTCCAGGCTCCGCCCTCGGCCGCTCCCTGGTCTTCGAGTCCTACCAACTGGGCCACCTGAATGGTTGCTCTTGGACATCTGGCCTGTCCCTGGCTTTGCCGGTTGTGGGCCTCAGCACACCTGTCTACCTGCCTCGACCACCTGCTGGACGCCCTAGCTCCTCGGCCAGCCCTGGACACCACCCCATCTGTCCAAGTGGCTGCAGCCCTGCCCGCCTCACCCCTGGGCTGTCTCCACAGGGATCTGCAGAGCTGGCTGTCCTTTGAGGAAGAAGGACTGTCCTCTTTGCAATTAGAAGGAGGGGAGGAGCAGCTTCTTCAAGAAAACACCGAATGCCAGGAGGCCCCAAGGCCCGCGGGCCCTGGGGTGGGGGGCCGGGCAGCTTCTGTGGGCTTGGGTACTGTGGCCTGGGGCCGGGGCCTGGGGTCGCCCCTCCCTCTGTCCACCAGGTTGCTGAGAGCACTGACCTTTTTCCTGGGGACATCCCTCAAGGACAAGGTTTTGAAAACTGCCCGTGCAAGCGCAGGCCTGTGCTGCCCAGGGGACCAGGCTCGAGGCCTCGGCGCTGTCAGGGGCCACAAGGGCCCTGCCCGTGAGGCTGTGACAGGCTCTGGGGAGGGGGGCGCTCTCCGCCCTCTGCAGGCAGCTTCCCGGCCAAACGCCCTGTAGGCTGGGCCACTCCTGCCCCTGGATGCCCTGCATCAGCTCGGCCCCCGCGCCCACGTGCTGCTGAAGGCCAGAGTGGACCACGGCGGCCCCCGGGCAGGGGCTGCACAGGCCCCGTGGGCAGCTGGCCGAGCCACTTTGAGGCCTCTCCAGGCCCTGCAGTGTCTCAGCCCTGACACCCAGGGAGTATCCATGTCCACCAAGTCTGTTGGGGACTGACCGGGTGTCCTGCACCAGTGTCCACGCAGGGGGCCCAGGCCTGCCAGGCCCCATGTCGGGGTTATATGAGAAAAGGAAAGTGAACGAATGAAGCCTGGAAAAAAGGGAGGAAAGGAGGGCCACTTCCACCACACATGGGCATCGTTCCTGTTGAAGGAGGCACTGGGGAGGCGGGAGGCAGGTCCCTCGGGCGGTGGCCGGGCACCAAGCCCCCTCCTGCCCAACACCGCAGGCTGCAGCGTGCTGGGCATACCCGCTGTTTCTTCTTACATCTTTTCCCGCTTCCGACCTGCAGAATAAACCTTGAAGCATTATCGAATTCTTCCTGGGGCGGCTAAGTGCACAAGGCACTCTCCTTGCTGGCACAGCGTCCCTTAACTTCTCCAGCACCACTGACGGCGGGGTTCTCCTCCCACGAATCTGGGCTGCCCGTTGCAGATCAAATTCCGCTTTTCAAGCAATTTTAAAGCTGAATCCTCCCACATCATTTGTAATATTTTCTTTACAAAGGACATTAAGCTAACTGTGATCCTTTACTGAATTATGGAGCATTTACCACTTTCCTGCCTTTAGAATCCTTTCCCCCTTCCAGTGGAATTCTAAAAATATCAGTTAAGCCACCAACGAATTTCTAATCCTCACTTGTGTTAATATTGACTGATGGGCAGTCATCTCCAGCCTCTGTCCTGCCTTGATTAAACCATTCTAATCTTTTCATGACAATGCGATCAGTGATAATGTGGCCAGGCCTGGCTGGAGCCCGGGGCGGGGCAAGGGGGAAGCTCCTGCAGATGCAGGCTCGAGAGCGGGGCCATCGAGAGCCTCCAGGCAGCTGTCACGTTTGTTTCCTCACTCCCACTGTCTCTGGGGGAGCAGCCGCAATTCCCACGGAAGGGGCCGGGCTGATGCCTTAACGGGCACTTACGTGCCCCCCCTGCTCCCCTCTGGTCCTCCAGGCGGAGGTCAGGTGCAGCGATTATCTTACAGGCCTTCTCCCAGCTGTGACCTGAGCCTCCCCCGGCTCAGGCTCAGGTGTGGATGGAGCAGGGCTCTCGGAGACCTGGAGGGCAGGGGGTGCTGCAGTGGCACCCACCTGGAACCTCTTCGGGACAGAGGACCCATTACCCCCCGCGGGAAGCCTTGGCACCTGCTCGCAGCATCTGCACTGATAACCAGCTGACCGGCGGGGGACGGGGGGCTCGGAGGGGCATGAGGATCCAGTGCCCCCACCTCAATTCAGGACAGCAGTGAGGGGCCCCCACTCGGACAGTCCATAGGGCAGTCCAGCTTCCATTTCTGCCTGCCCTGCACCTCTCCCGTCCTACAGGGGCTGGTCACTGAGCCTCCCCTGGTGGCCCCACAGGAAAACCCCAGGCCCAGAGTCGGTTTCCAGAGCGGAGCCAGGAAGCCCAGCCTACGCTGTTCAGAGCCGGGCCATCGGCCGGGGGGCTGGCAGTGAGGACCCCTTGCTGCCTCGCTGGTGGTGGGCAGTGGAGCATGGGGACCTCTGGTGTGTGCACAAAAACTGAGTTAAAGCGGGTGGTGCTGCCCGACTTCAAGACTTACTCTAAACCACAGTGATCGAGACAGGGAGGCACTGCTGGAAGGAGAGGCAGGGAGAGCAGCGGAGCAGAACAGAGAACCCACACCCAGAGTCCTCAAAGAAGCAAAGGCGATTTAAAGCAGACAGGACCGTCTGTCAACAAATGGGGCTGGAACGAAGGGACGTCCTCATGCAAAAAAAAAAAAAAAAAAGGGAACCGAAACGCAGATCTTAACAGCTTTCAAACAATGTGTCACAGACCTAAATGGAAAAGGCAAAACCATAAAACCTGCAGAAGATAACATGGAAAATGATGCAAAGTCACAATGCTTTGCTCAGTTTCCAGACCACAGCCAGTCCTTGGCCTTTTGCCCATTGGCCCAAGGAGAGACTGGGTCATCCTGGGGATGAGCCACGGACACCAGGGCAAGAGCCACCATTCCCCCAGCCGTGCCCGGAGGGCTCTCAGGCCACCCTGCCCGAGGAAAGGCCCCGTCATCACAGGCCCAGTTAGCATTATGCTTGTCCAGCGGCTGTCTGGACCCACAGCTCCCCAAATACGTAACCGGGCAGACATACGCGGCAAGGGGAGAACCCTAACATTGGCTCCTTGCCTGGAGGAAGCTATCAGCCGAGAAGCCAGGTGGGGGCCTCAAAACTATGGCAACAGGGCAGGCAACGGTGGCTCAGTGGCAGAGTTCTCGCCTGCAATGCCGGAGACCCGAGTTCGATTCCTGGAGCCTGCCCATGCCAAAAAACAAACAAACAAACTACAGCAACCCTGCCCCCCCCTTCTAATACATTAAATCAAAACTCATAATGCATCCTGGGAGATGGCCAGAGATGAGTGCCAGCCCCAAAGGTTTAAGGACGCAGGGTGATGGGTCTCACTATATTCCCATTGAAATCATTATTCCAGCCCCACATATTTGGAGAACGCCCGCACACATCCTCCTTCGAGCATGTACTTCTGCTACGCATTAAAGTTCTGAGCTGTAAAAACGAAATAAAACCGAGCATTAAATGTGGAAGTGGACTACAGCTAAGCTGACCAGCAGAAGCCCCTGCAGCTCTGCAACAGAAGCGGCGCCCTGGCTGGAGCAGACTCCCACAGCCTGGCGTGGCGACAGCATTCTCCTCCCTCCTGTGCCCAGGAAGGGTAGCAGCAGCCACCCCGAGCCAGGTGCCATCTTCCACCCTGTTCTCGGCCCCCAGGCTGGACCGCCCAGATCACATGACTCCTCAGTGGTGTCACATGACCAGGACCAGCTGCCATGGCAGGTGCACTCGAGGGGCCTTGGTAAGGCTCTGTGTCCAGGCGGTGGACAGAAACCCCAACAGGTTGGAGACCCACTCCGAAGCCCAGGGACAGGCAGTGCCTGGCAGGCGTCTCTGGCTCTTCAGGCAGAGGTTCTGCCCTTGGGAATCATGCTCCTCGCCCTTCACTGGAGACACCAAAGGCTGCCCCCACATGGGGCCTTGAGCAGGAGGGGGCTCTGTGCAGGCTGGCTGTGGGCATCCCTTCCCTTGGCCTTAAGACCTGGCAGAGCCGTGGCGCTGGGTGAGAAAACACACAATGGGGAGCTTATGGCCACCCCCCTACGGAGTCTCACAATGGAGGCATGGGGGCGAGGCCAGGCTCACCTGCCCTGTCACCTGTAGCACCTGGCAGGCCCCCGGGCCTGGCCTAGACAGGACACCTGACCATGGGTCAGTCCCAACGCGCAGGGATGGTCCTGAGAGAGGAGGTGTGCAGGGAAGAGGGTCTGCTGGGCAGGCCAAGAGGCAAAGCTGGCCAGAGCAGGGGCCGGCGTGCGTGAGGGCAGACCAAGACCCCAAGGCACAGCTGGCCAGGGCTTTTCTGTCTACACACGGGGAGTCAGCATTAGCAGCAACAACGAGCCTCCAGGCCAAACCCAGTCCACATCCTCCCACCACGTGCTGTGCACGACTGCCTGCTGGCACCTCCAGAGATGGCCACTCTCTACCACAGGGCAGGACCCCACCATGGGCTGCTCCCCACCATACAGCTGTGCCCCAACTGCATCTCAGTTTTTCGTGAAGCTTCAGGGTAAAATATGGATGAGCAGTCACTGGTAAACCTGTAGGAATGAATGCTTGTCTACGTCTTACTCTGCAGCTTCAGGGACCCCACCTGGTGTGGCCTGGCCACGTGCCCGGGGCCAGGTGCTGTGGTCTCTGGGCTCTATCCCAGGGCCGCAAAAATGCCCCCATCAAATTCAGGCTGCTCCTTGCCCGACAGCACAGGCTGCTCACAGGGGCCTGGAGAGAGCAGGAGCTCAGGCCCACGGGTATTGGGTGAACACAAGAGGGACATGTCGGACTTCTGCCAGCAAAGCCCCCAGCTGTGCCGAGGCGGCCAGGCAGGTGCTCATGCTGGGGCCTGGCATCCTGGAGAGCAGTGGGGCCCTGAGGGGGTGTGGGCTTGCCAGCCGCTGGGCGGAGGACTGAGCTGTGGGCCCTGCACCCGCTGACCTGTCCCTGCTTTCTCCTTCCACTGCCTGAGGGGGCCGAGGCAGCCCTGGCCTGGGCCTTTGCTGGAACCCCTACCTGGAGACTTGCCTTTAGGATGTGGGCAGAACCTCCCCCCTGGCACTGGGACGCAGAAGCTGCCCCTGGCCGAGCCTGGGGGAAAGCTGTGCTGCCCCCAGGACCCCCCAGCCCTGGGCTCGAGGTTTGCGGAACCAGTGATGCTGGGCTTAGCACGCCAGGAGTGAAGGGCTCCGCTCGAGCAGCAGGAGGTTCGCTTCCAGAACAGGTGACCGGTGCTGCGGTGGAAGTGCCACCCGAGCGCACGCTGTCTGTCGCACCCGCCCTGTGAGTGGGGACACCCTGAAGCCGGGGCGGGGCGGGGGGGGCTCCTTGGTGCGTCCTGACTCCTCCTCTGCGGGCACCCCAGCACGCCCCCAACCTGCTCCATCTGAAGGACAATGGCCTCTGCACCGAGGGGCAAAGCTGGACACTGAAATGGATGGCCCACTGCACCCTCCTGCGCCTTTCTGTGCCTATGGGACATCTGGTCCTATTCGGCCACGCGGCCTCCCGGGGCGTCCTGCTCACACCCCCGGGGCTGGGGCAGGTAAAGCACCGACCTGTACCCTATCGCCCTTCCGAGACTGTGGTGGGGGGGCAGGACCAGTAAGCAGGAATTTTGTTTTTAAGGTGCACCCTGGCAGCCTGGGGGTCCCACCCTGGGGAGCCCAGTGCCCCCCACATGCTCCGAGAGGACTCGTCCAGCCGGCATGGAAGAGTCAAGCCAGGGCAAAGGTCTGGGGCGGGGCTGGAGCACCGCTGCGGGGGGCTAGGGCTGCCCCTGACGCTCCCAGGGGCCCCTCGTGAGCCTGGAGAATCCCCGCCACCAGACGTAGCCCCCCAGCCTCGCGCTCGCCCAGGTGCTGTCTGCATGGGAAGGGCTCAGCCCTGATCATGCTCTCGCCACTACAGAGATTGTGAGTCCCCCGTCCCCTCCAGACGCGCTCGCTTGCTTCCCCTTTTCCTTTCTCTGGTCCCTTCACTCCTAAACACCCGTGTCGGGAGCATGGCCAGCACCGCACAGCCACCAAGGGCCCGGCCAGGTGGCTGCAGCCATCAGGTGGTCACCACGGGGCCAGCACCCCACACGGGTCCCCCTAAAGAGCAAGAGTAGGGCCGCAGGCAGGAGGGCGCCAGTGTCCACTGCAGCCGCATCCATGGAGCCGGATGGTAGGAGCAGTCCCGCGTCCAGGGACGATGGCGGGGAAGTGAAGGGCCGTCCACACCAGGGGACGGGAGTGAAGTCCTGAGCCGTGGCAGCATGGCGGGACCCGCACGTAAACCGGCTTATCGTTAACGGTGAGAGTGTCTGTTTGGAGGATGGAAAGTCTTGAAATAGAGGTGACGGTGGCACAACATCATGAAGTCAAGCGATGCCACTGAATCGCGACTTAAAAACGGCTGAAATGGCAAAGGTGTTTGTCCAGGAGCAACGCCCAACGTCAGGACAGAACTGGCCCTCCCCTCAAGCTGGATTCAACGACTAAAGCTGCAGGAGCCCTTGTCAAGAGCTGGATGCTGCTGGAGATGCCTGGAAGCTGCTGGAAAGTGATGCTGGTACTCGCTGAGCAGTAGGAGAGGCCACGCGAGGGTCCAGAGCTCAGTGGACCAGCCTGCCCCCAGCAGGTAAGGCCCCAGCACCCGTGCACCGTCTGTATAGTTTTAGTTGTTGGCAGAGAAGGGCCAGGCAGCCCTTCCCAAGGACCACTGGGCTGTGGGCTGCGGACCCAGGAGGCAGCCCTCCCTCCCTGGCAGCCCACCGCCTCCCCCTTCGCTGTGTCGCTTCTTGTCCTGAGAGTGGAATTCTCCCGATCTTGTCTCAGCCCCTCCGGGAAGGCCACTGATGCCGCAGGCCGCACATGGGCAAGGCTGCTGGCCAACCCTGATGGGACAACAAAAGAAGAGGCGCGTCGTGGACCAGAAAGAAGGAACTGAGTCCCTGGGCTCCCTGCCCAGCTCCTGGAGAATGGGGGGGCCTGCGCCCAGGCCTGGGCAGTTCTGCCCGGGGCCTCGTGACAGCAGGGGCTTTGGCCCCCGGCTCCTTCCCTACCAGATGCTGTGTCCCGCCCCTGAGCCCTGGGGCCGCTCTGCCCTGGGCTGCTCATTTTCTTTAGGGAAACGTGCGCCTCGCTCACCCAGCAGCCTGTTTGTGCAAACCTCATGTGTTAAAAAAAAGCACCCAGCCAAGGGTCCCCTGTGACGGCCGTCTCAGCAGACCCTGCGAGCTGGCCCAAAGGCCTTCCTGTCCTGCTGAGCTGCAGAGAGGGTGCTGTGTGGCCCCCAATCTGGGATCAGCTCTGCCCAGGGTGCATGTCTAGATGGGCAGCCTCCGTTTAGGAGCGGCTCCCTCTCCATTTCCACCCAAGACTGACGGATGCTCAGACTCACGGGCCCAGCCAGCGCGCAAAGGTGAGGGCACCAGGGCGGGGCAGCCGGCCAGCAGGAGTGAATAACGGGAAGCTCGGCCGCAGCCTCTAGAATGGGCTGGGGCGTCAGGAGGGTTAAACACTTGATGAGACCATCCATGTGCCAGCCAAGCCTGAAGGCGCCAGGGTGTCCTGGGGAACTGGCCCCGCTGCCCACTCGGCACCACGCAGGGCCTCAGTGGGACCAGAGGCTCGGACCACTAGTGACAGTATCTTTCCCAGCGGCCCTGCCCCCTGCCCCCCACCCCCTCCCCACCACTCTCACGGCCGGGCTGCGCTGCTCAGGTGAGAACCACGCAGAATCGGAACGAAGCCTCTGCACGGGAGGGAGGGCACGCTCGCTCCCAAGGCAGAGGGCCGACGACCTCCCCAGCCAAGCCAGGAGCAGCTGCCCATCCCGGCCGAGGCTTGAAGGGCCACGAACGTCCTCAAGTTCATCAAAACCGGCTGCCCGCGCCCCAGAGAGTGCAGCACCCTCTGGCTCGGCCTCCATGGGGAGATGGGTCTCCCACGCCCAGACACTCGGCCATCGAGACACTTTCTGCTTTAGTCGAACTTGAACACTCAGTGGAGTGGATGCAGCTCGGTGAAACCACAGGTCACTCAACAGTGATCAGGGCCTTTGATCCCGCACCCATTAAGTCCTGCTCCAACATCTGGCTCCCAAAGTAAGTAAAATCTTGGTATCTAGTAGATAGAACCAATGCCATTCCTTAATTTTTCTAATTCTGAAGGTGTCTTCAACGCACAGAAGAGTTGTAAAGCTCACCCCGCGGCATCCCGAGAGCCCTCGTCAGCTCTCCCCAGCGGTTCTGAAGGCCAAGAAAGCACACCTGGGCCTCGGCAGGCCCCCCACCGATGGGCACCCCCACGCTGCCCCATATCCTGCCCCACAGGTGCCTTTCCTGGAGGCGCCTCCCACCCCAGGCCTTTTGTAGAAGTGCTTTCCCCTTGCAAAGGAGGCAATAAGGGGAAAGGCCATCCGGTCCCTGGCTGCTGTGGGGAGCCTGGTCGTGGTGTGAAATAGAGCCAAAGGCACCTCTTCCCACCCCAAGGGCAGCCAGGTGGGAACGGCACCGCTAGGAAAGGCCAGGCGGGTCCTGTCGTCATCTGAGCAGGTCTCTGTTTTTGCCACCTGAAGAAGCCCAACTGATAGCTTCACAGATGAAAGGATCAAGTGTGTGGCGTCTGTCTTCAGGGAGCTTCTGATCTAAATCCGAGAACATAGCAGAGATGCCATCTGGGCGCTCAATTATGAAATCTCACTATTTGCCCTCTTTTGGCATAAAATTTGACCCCCACCATTTCTCCATGTGGCAATTGTCCGTCAGCAAACAGTTCCTGCTCCTCCGGGCACTGCAGGGCTGCTCTTCCCAGTCCGTCCTGGATGGGTGGGCTCAGGTGACAGAAGTGACCTGGGAGGCCCACAGGCAGTGCTAAGCCCTCCTCCCTCTGCCAAGCACACTAGGAAGTCCTCTAGGGCCTGCTCTATCATCCAGGTCTCCCAGGTGAGGCCTCAGGGGCAGCTCTATCGTCCAGGTCTCCCAGGTGAGGCCTCAGGGGCAGCTCTATCATCCAGGTCTCCCAGGTGAGGCCTCCAGGGCCTGCTCTATTGTCCAGGTCTCCCAGGTGAGGCCTCCAGGGCCTGCTCTATCATCCAGGTCTCCCAGGTGAGGCCTCAGGGGTAGCTCTATCGTCCAGGTCTCCCAGGTGAGGCCTCAGGGGCAGCTCTATCGTCCAGGTTTCCTAGATGAGGCCCCCAGGGGCAGCTCTACCATCCAGGTCTCCCAGGTGAGGCGATGGAATGGAGCTTGTCTACACAGCATACAAACAAAGTGTGAGCAAGAAACAACTTCATGGCTTCAACCACGATGCCTGTGGGCTTGTTACTCAGCACACACAGGGCATGCTGACGGCTACATAAATACATGGAAATGACTTTCCCAAAGTCCTTCCTCCAGCCAAACTTCACGGTGGCTGTTCAGATCCTGCCCCTCCTGGACTCGGGGTGGTGACTGACCTGCCTGCCGCTCTTCTCCTTCCTCAGTGCAGCACCGAACATCTCTCCCAGCATCTCCTTCTCGTTCCTTCCCTATCTGCAGGCACTCCTCATGCTCGATTCTGGCCAACTTCTTCATCCCTTTTTTGGAGACTTTACTCATTGTCTTGGTTTCTTAAATATTATTCCAGTTTTCCAAAACTCCACATACCCCCGAACAGCCATGTGTGTCAGCTGACAGAGATGCTGACACGTGGAAAACAGACACACGAATGTTTGGAGATTCTTGGAGCCCAGCAGAGATGTTAAGCAAGCCTGAAGCTGGAGCCAAGAGAAGCCAAGAGATGAAAGCCAGCCCTGGAGAAGCAAAGTGAGGAACCCCCACAGGAACAGAGGCTGAAAGCAGTGGAGCCCAGGCAGGAGGGACCAGCAGATGCAGCCATGTCCCATCCCAGAGGTGTTAGTGACTCATCGGCCTTCCTTGAATTAAGGTATCTTTCCCTGGATGTCTCAGTTTGGACATTTTCATAGGGTGAGAACTGTAAACTTGTAAGTTATTAAATTCCCCTTTTTAAAAGCTGTTCCGGTTCTGGTGTATCGCATTCCAGCAGCTAGCAGACAAATACACCTTGATTCTCTCCCCGTTTTTGCCAGCTCCTCTAGTTCTCCACACTTTAAACATGGTGTGCCCTCCTCCTCCTCACCCCTAGATACTTGACGAGTTCTAGCAGTTCTGGCTTTTTTTGGGGTTCTGAACATGTCCCTCCTTTCCCACCTCCACCATCCCGAGACCCTCCACAGACCGGGACCATATCCACACACTCTGAGTTCCTCTCTCAAGCTCCCCCTACATCCTCACGTCACCTTCAGATTTGTCTCCACAAAGGCCAGTCTTATAACTGGACTTCTTGGACAACGAGCTGTCTCCACTACCAGTCAAATGAAGCTGGTATCTCTGCCCAGCATTCTGGGTCTTCTATGTTTATCTCATCACCATGACCCCAGACTGTGTGCTTTACTCTTTAGTCTTCTTCTCGCCTTGCCCTTGACCTGCCAACACACCACTGTTGAACCTAAGGCTGCTGCCCCAGCATCGCCCCCCCAACTGTTAATAACACCATCCTTTGGAGTAGGACCTCTCCCCAGTTCTGTGAGATCCCACAGGGCTGCCACTTGCTGGACGAAGGGAGTGGACATCTGCTTATGGTGCCTTATCTCCTGGTTTCCCCAGATGACTCCCAGCGAAGGCCTATTGTCTCAGCAGAATTATCAGCATCTCACTTTCCCTCAGGAGTGCTGCAGCTGGGACCCTGTGTACTCCCCCCACACATGGCCAAGGAAGACCAACCAGAGTCCATCTGCGGGGTCCTCTCATGGTCAGCTTCATGTGTCAACTTGGCCAAGTGGTGGTACCTGTTTGTCTGGTTGGGCAAGTGCTGGCCTGTCTGTTGCAATGAGGACATTTCATAGAATTAAATCATGATCATGTCAGCTGCATCCATGGCTGATTCCATTTGTAACCAGCCAAGGGGATTGTCTTCTGCAATGAGTGATGCTCAATCTAATCAATGGAAGCCTTTCAAGGAGGATTCAGAAGAGACAGGCTCTCTTCCTGCTTCGGCTGGCAAGCCTCTCCTGTGGAGTTCGCCCAGACCCTCCATCGGAATCGTCGGCTTCACAGCCTGCCCTGCGGATTTTGGACTCTGTGTTCCCATAGTCACGTGAGACACTTTTATAAATTTTACATTTGTGAGTGTTCGCTGTTGATTCTGCTTCTCTAGCGAACCCTAACTAATTCAGGTCCCCACCGAGAGCGGGGACTGGAGGCTGCGGCCAGGGCTGCCAGTTCCCCGCACTGCCCATGGAGGCTGCCCTGCAGCAGGATGGGGCTGGCGCACAGAGTCGGTCTCAACAACTTCCACGTACATCTGAAGCTCGAGGCCATTGAGTTCGCCTTGTGGAAAAATCTACTTTGAGTTGGGTTCTTACCACTTACAGTCAAGAGTTCTGCCCAGAATAGTCTCTTCAATAAATGGTGCCTAGAGAACTGGATGTCCACATGCAAAAGAATGAAAGAGGATCCATATCTCACACCCTACACAAAAATTAACTCAAAGTGGATCAAAGACCTAAACATTAGATCTAAGACCATAAAACTGTTAGAAGAAAATGCAGGGAAATATCTTATCAATCTTATAATAGAAGACAGTTTCCTAGACCTTACACCCAAAGCACAAGCGTTGAAGAGAGAAATAATTGGGAACTCCTCAAAATTAAACACCTTTGTGCATTAAAGATCTTCGTCAAGAAAGTAAAAAGACAGCCTATACAATGGGAGACAATATTTGGAAACGATATTATCAGATAAAGTTCTAGTATCGAGAATATATAAAGAGATTGTTCAACTTAACAACAAAAAGACAGACAACCCAATTACAAAATGGGCAAAAGATACGAACAGACACTTCTCAGAAGAGGAAATACAAATGGTCAAAAGGCTCATGAAAAGATGCTCAACTTCCCTATTAGGGAAATGCAAATCAAAACCACAATGAGATATCATCTCACACCCATCAGAATGGCCATTATCAATAAAACAGAAAACAACAAGTGCTGGAGAGGATGTGGAGAAAGAGGCACACTTATTCACTGTTGGTGGGAATGTCAAATGGTCCAACTGCTGTGGAAGGCTGTACAATAATACAATAATGTTAGAACACTGAATGAAGCTGAATGTGAGAATGATAGAGAGAAGAGGGCTGGGGGCACAAATGAAATCAGAAGGAAAGATAGATAATAAAAACTGAGATGGTGTAATCTAGGAATGCCTAGAGTGTATAATGATAGTGACTAAATGTGCAAATTTAACAATGCTTCTGTATAAGGAAGAACAAAGGAATGCCAAATAATGCAGGGTATTGAAAACAGATGGTAATATTTTAAAACTTTAACGTATGCGTGAGACAAGCAAAAAATGTTTATTTGGTACAAAATTAAAAAAAAAAAAAAAAAAGTGTTCTGCCCAACACATGGCCTTTGTTTAAACAGCTCCCTCTCCACTCTGCCTCTTTCCAGACTGTCCTGCCCTCAAGGGCCAACCTAAGCTTTCTTCCACGTGGAAACGTCCCTCGGCACAATCTCTGCCCTACAACCTCAAAGACACGTATTGCCCAGGAGTTTCCGGAAGTGGGTCTTTCTCCTCTAAGAACAAGGCAGCGAGCTCCTGGGGACAGAGAGGCAGGAGGCAGCTTAATCTTTTTTCCTATCTCCCGGGCCAGCGACTGAAACTATAAAAACAGAAGCTGCTTGTGTGATGTCCTTCCCGGGGGCCCTTGGACGGCAGGTACCTCGAGGCCTGCCAGAGTGTGTGTGTGTGCGTGCGCGCGCGCGTGCATTCCCGTGAGCGCTGGACCCTTGCTTGGCTCCTCCCACTCTCAGGGAGGGTCTGGGACCCCTCTGGCAGGTGGGAAGGTGCATGGCTGGTGTCTGCCGGTCCTTTGGCTTCTGGTTTCAAACAGCTTCCCTAGGGGTGTTTTCTTTCTGCACCTCCCTGGCCAAAGTGGGGACAATTGGAACATCCACAACAAATTATGACAGCAGAATACAACCCAGTGAATCAGAAAAATTTATGAGTCCATAGTGCTATAAACAAACGAATAAAAACTAAATGGAAAAGGGAAATCTGTCCCTTACAGTAGAATGCCAACTAATTAATGAGTGTAGAAGAAATGACAGAACTGAAGTAACAATGGCTATTTGATTATGAGTCAGGCTGACTCTTGGTGACTCCACGAACACCAGTGGAGGTAAAAGTTGGTGGGCGAAGGTCTGATTCCAGCAGGATGATGTAACCAAGAAATTCGGACTTAAGGAATGGTTCTGATTACTGAATCATATTTGCTTTTTCTTTCTGAGATATTGGAGTAGACACAGGGAAACACATGAAATCCCTAAACCATACATAACCCAGCCTCTCTGTGACATCTGAAATGACTGTAAAAGCCCTTACCTTGTGCCTCTGTGCCTGTAAACGCTGTCACTCCCTTTACCTGGACCTTTTCTTGTAAGGCAGAGGCCCTAAAGCTAATTTAGAATTTGAAGTCAGCCCTTTCCTAGTTTCAGCCCTTACATTTGCAAACCTATGGGCTACACTCTGCTGGTGAGACAGAAACTGTCTCCCTTCCTTTCAGCTCCCACCTTTAGTACGGAAGTTGTAGCTCTGTCTTCCCTCCTTTCCCAGTGCGTTCTTTTATGGAGTGATGATCACACTGTCTCCTTTTCTGCTTGGAACTTGTTATTTGAAATTGTAATGTCCTCATCTCCCCTTGCTATAAACTCCTTAAAAACCTTGAACCCCATAAACTTGGGGAGACAGATTTTGGGCAGCTAGGCCATCTGCGCTCCTACTGAGCACCTAGCAATAAACTTCCTATCTTTGAAACCCAGATAGCTCAGGAATTGGTTATTGAGCACCCTGGGCATAAGAAGCCACGGCCTTTGTCCAGTAACGACTGACGGTGTACTCCTTCCAAGCCTCCCCACAAAACACGAATGCACTCACCAATGGAAAAGGGCGATTTTGCCCTGCGGAGAACCCAGCAGACACCCTCAGACCAGCACTGCCAGGGGGCAGGATGGGCTGACATGCCCCAAGAGCCCAGCCCGCTTTCTGGGTGTTCTTGTCGAGAAAACAAGACCCGAGCTTGGCCCTGTGGAAACGCTGGAGGACCCCGCCTGAGGGCCATCCTACAAGGCTCTGGGCCCTCCAGGAAGGTCCGTCAAGGACACGAGGGCCGCAGGGTCTGTGCCCGAGCCGAGGAGCCCAGATGAGCCTGGGCGGGTTCCCGGAGCGAAAGGAAAGTCGCGGCTGAGCCGGCGGCAGAAGCAGAGCCGGGCCGTGGACTGTCCCCGCCATCTCCCACTGGGACAGCTGGGAGGGGCCCGGCCGGGGAAGCGCACCTGGCACCTGGCACCTGGGGCAGCAGCTCCGCGGCCGGCCCGAGGCTTAGAGGGAGGAGGTGGTGGCGGTGCAGCTGTGGGCGTTTTCCATGCCGCTGCTGTAACTTTCTCTAGCTCTGAAATTATACCGGAAAACGTCCGTGTATTCAGTCCTTTCCTACGGTCAGGACGACCACGAGCTCCTCCCTGTGCTGCGGGACGCGGGTGGCAGCAGGGCCGTCCCCGGGGCCCGTCCCTCCGCCAGGGCCGCCCCACGCCCCCCAGGATCCCTCCTCTGGACCCCCGGCCGCGGCGTCTGGGATGACTCACTGCCGCCTCGTCCAGGGACCCGCGGGCTGCGCCAACTCGGGGGCCGGGGGCCTGCGGCGGGGAATCCCCACACACTGACTCAGCGCTTCTGGGCCCGCCCCGCTGCGCCTGCGCGCGGCCGCCTCACCGTGACTCAGCGCGACGTCCCGGGCGTCACCTACGCGCCGGTCGCGAGAAGGCGCCCGACTGTTCCGGAAGGGGGACGAAAGGGCGGGGCCGGGGCGGGCCGGCGATGACGCTACGAGCCAGGACTGGCCGGCGCCTGTGACGTCATCGGGGCGCGCCGGAAGCGGCCGGGCCGCGGCGGCGAGCAGATAAATGGCGGGCGGCTCCGAGCGGCGTGATGCTGCGACTTGCCGTGGGCGCGGTGGGGTTTCGGCCGCTGCGCGGGTGCCGTTGTCGTCGTCCCTTTTTGCCTTGCTTTCCGCGGCTGGCAACGAAAAGGGGAGCCCACGTTTACGCCTCCGCCGCCTGCCGCTCCGTGTCGCCGCTCCTGTGTCTCCGGAGAGAGCCGGGGTCGCGAGACCGGGCGGGGAAGGGCCCGCCGGGAGTCCCAGGACCGAGGCCGCTCCGAGAGCGGAGGGCGCGTGGAAGGCGAACCCGGGGCGTGGCGCTGCAGCCTCCGTGGCCGGACGGTATCCTCGCGGCGCTGAGCATCTGGAAGTCGTCCCGGTAGCAGCAGGACGACTCCGCAGGCCGGGCCGCCCCAGACCCCTTCTGTGCCGCGAAAACAAAATCCTTTCGGGATTGACGTCTGATTCTGATCCGTTCCTTCAGCGAGAAACGCGGACCCGCGTCGCGCACTGCGGGCGGCCCTCCCGACACCGGTGAGTGAGGCCCAGGGTCCAGAGGGCCATAGGGAAGCTGCGCGGAGAGGGATCGGAGGATCCTCTGAGGGTGGGGTGGTGAGTGAGGGTGTTGGAAAGGACACTTCGAGGAAGTGGCGACTGAAGACCTGGCACAGGGGACGACATGGGAAAGTGGAGAGAGTTGGTGGGGAGCCCTGGAATACACCTTTGGGATTTCAGTTTTGGAGGAAGAAGAGTTTTGAGAAGTTTGGTGGGTACTAGATCATGAAGGGAGCTTGTGAACCGTCCTATTTAGGGACTTAAAATTTCTCTCAGCTGCAATCGCTTCACCAGTTGGCTGTTGTTTTTCAAGTGAGTGAGCAGCTCTTCTCCCTCGTCATCTCCAGGTTGGTGTCATTAAGGAATAGATACAAAGTAGAACTTAATGCTTAAGGGAGTTAAAAAGGAGCAGCAAGGGACATAGTTAAATTTCCCCTGGATAGTGCAGTAAACTCATGTGATTTAGCACCGAGTAACAGGTACTTTTACATCTGGCAGCAAGTATATTGGATAGCTGAAATTGTGATTTAAAAGTCACTGAGGCTTTTTACGGATAGCTGTGTAAATAGAAAATGGGGAGCCCCTCCCCCCACAAGATTTGAAATAAGGTTTGTTAAAATCTGAATTCCGGATAAATTTCATAACTAGGAATTAAAAGGACCGATGAATGACCGGTTTCATAATATGTTGCTTCTGAACGACTGAAAGCTGGTACTTATGCTAAACTTCCGTTTTGTTTGGTAAAAGAAAGAGATTTTGATGCTTAGTTTTCCAACTAGGCCCAGGATGACTGGGACTTTCAGTTAGGGAGCATGCTTGCTGCTTGTATTAGCTGTAAATTATAAAGCTTGAAATTGGAGCAGTGATTGCTTTCCTTCTAACTATTCTAATTCTTGTAGGTGATATTTTAACTCTGCCATCTGTGTTTTGAAGACTTCCCATAATGGAGTTCCCTGATTTGGGAAAGCATTGTTCAGAAAAAACTTGCAATCAGCTAGGTAAGCACTTTTAAGAATATCAGTAGAAAATGGGTATTTTGTTATTTTGTGGGGGAGAACTGGACATTTATGTTGATTAGCTGATAATTCTCTGCATCTTCACGTTCCTGGCTTTTTGCATTTGGAGAGCTGTCATGAGGCACAGGTTCTGTTCACCATTGACACCTGCCTATTGCCAGGTCCTAGACTAGCAGGGCAGAAAGGGCACAGGTGTGCTTCTCAGATACCTGTGCTGCCAGGTGAAAGGGCATCTTTCTTGAAAAAAGATAACTAGATTCTTAAATGTTGTTCAACGTTGTGACTCCATGACCTCAGAATTTTTTTTCTTTACACATTATTCCTCAAGGATGTTCTTATCTAACAGGTAAAAAAAAAAACACTTAGTGTAGGTAAAAATCTGTGTAGTATGATCTACAATTCTTTTGTTCTAGTTTTTAAAACATTTTATTTTTTTTCACATAGATTTTCTTCCATTAAAATGTGATGCGTGTAAACAAGATTTCTGTAAAGATCACTTTACGTCTGCTGCACACAAATGTCCCTTTGCATTCAAGAAGGTAATTTTTCATACCTTATTCTAAAGATTCTAATTTTCACTCTCAAGTTGTGCAGTTTGATACGGTAGTTACTGGCCACATGTGGCTATTTAAATTAAGTTAAATACAATTAAAAACCCAGTTTCTCCATCATACAAGCCACCTTTCAGATGTGCAATAGCCACGTGTGACCAGTGGCCACCATTCCTGCAGCACTGATAGACATTTCCCTCTTTGCAGAAAGTTGTATTGGACAGTAATTGAGAATTTTTCTTTTGTATTTATTTCTGGACTTGTGTAGTCCAGTTGTTGTTGTAACCTAACTTTCAGAGCTTTCTTTATGTGTTAGAAAATGGAATGCCTTGAATTATTACACCAAGGAAAAACAGCCACACGTGTGTGGCTCAGGAATGGCCCTAGCACTTGACATGGAGACTAATCTGGACATTAGAATGTTGACTTACCCCAGGGCACACAACACAAACTGGAAGATGGCTTTCAGGACGCCGACTTCCGTAAATCCAGAGTTCACAGCTTGTGTTGCTGCCCTTTGTTTGGTGGTGGTGGTGGGGGCTGTCCCAGAGAACCCTGGATCCGCTCTTTGCTGCGTCACGTGGTGGCATGGCAGTGCGGAGCTTAGAGCAGCAGCACCAGGTCTGACCCGTCAGGTTTTTTTTCCATGGAGGACAGACAGGAGGGTGACCCAAATCACCCAGTTAACCAGGGGCTGGTGACCAGGCCACGCTGCCCAGTCTGTTTGTTATATGGGCCTTCCCATTCACGGTGAGGAGTCTGGCTAGAAATAATTTAACTGCCCTGGTTGTTCTGCCAGCAGGTGCCCTGTTCATACCCACCCATGACTCTGGGCACCTGAGAGCTCTGCCCGAGGGGTCCTCCCGCGCAGTACCGAGGGGTTAGCCTTTGCCCTGTGAATGACAGCCACACGGGAGGATCAAGAGGGCTGTTGGCGACTGATGTGGCTGCTTGTCCTTCATAGCTGGGAATTTGCTTCTGTGGCCTCCATGCGGGGGCAGGACACCTCTCACCTGAGGTGCTGGACAAACAGCCCTAGCTGTTCCCCTGGCTTCCTCCCTCACCGTCTTTTTACACTTGGGTGATAGTAGGTTACACTTCGCTTCGCCTCAGGATATGTGCTGAAGGCGGCGCTCTGCCTGGCCGTGGGTGCACTGTCCTCTGGGTGGGCGGATGTCAGGATGTGTGCGTACCCGGTCTGCTCTTCAAGCCCTGCTCCCTTACCCTCTGCTCTTGCAAAGGTTTGGGTTTTGTGAATCTGGTCTAACATGTCTGGGTCTGAAATATTGCTTTACTCCATGTCTTTAGGATGTGCACGTCCCGCTGTGCCCGCTGTGTAGCAGCCCCATCCCAGTGAGAAGGGGAGAGCTCCCGGACAGGGTGGTGAGCGAGCACATGGACCAGCACTGCCAGTACACTCCCGGGAAGGGGAAGGCGAAGGTGTGTGACATCCCGGGAATTCTGCGAGTGTGGCTCCGCTGTAAGGGGGAGAGCAGGTCGATCCTCTAACTGTAAAACTTAGTCCTAATGGTTTCTGTACAAGGTGAAGACCTGATATCATGTTTTCCATGTTGTGAATGGCCTGGGTTTTTACAGCTCTATAAACAGCTTTTCTGAATATTGGGAATTATCGATTAGGGTCTGAGTTATTTATGGAAATTTGTCTGTTTTCTTGGGATTTAGTTTTCTAGAACTGTTCTGTGATGCGTTTGTGTTTCCAAAGCTCCTCCCAAGGGAGTACAGAAGGCTCTAAAATCCAAACATTGTTGTCTAGCTTTGGTAGCGTTAGCATTCTTATGGGTTACTGCCCACTAGCGTGGATGGAGTAAAGTGCCTCAGGGCAGAGAGCAGTCTCCCGTCCCCGCAGGCAGCTGCTTCTGCGCTGAGCCAGCCAGCCTGCTTGCGTGGCTTCTTTCCTCTAATGCACTGATTCTTATGTCTCAGGGTGCTCTCCCACACTCGTCACTCGTTGTGTTAGGTATTTCCTGCCTACCAGGGTGTGGGCTGTGTATGGAGCTCTCACCCCCATCCCAGCATTTGTGTGAACCTTCCCTTCCCACCCTGTCCTCCCCATGCAGCTGGCTTGTCCTTTTGGGTGGGTGTCCAGGCCTCTGCAGAGCTACCCCCGCATTCTGTCACAAGAGGTCCCCACGTCCTCTGTCCCATGTTTGTCAGTTTATTTCCTTATTCTCGTGGTCTGGCCCCCACTCAGCCTCCCACAGCCCCAAATCTCCTCATATTTTCCAGTCAGTTCTTGCTTGTCCATATGTTCTTCAGCTGTAAATCTTGAGCTGTTTCCCTTTTATCTGTAACTTGTGGGTTTACACCTTTTCAGAAAAATCTCTCTCCGGCTGTGTTTTAGGGTTTCAGGTGGGAGCAGAGTCAGCACAGGTGCTGAGTTCTCCATCTCTTAACTGGAAGTCCAAGGCACTAAACTTCTGGCTACAATGAACTTTCCCTTCTGTAGATGGCACATAAGTTTGCTCTTTTCTCTGGGATTGCAAGTTTTCTAGAGCTTCTCCACTCTTTCCCCAGGGCTGCTTCCTCGATCTGTTCTTGGGCCAACTCCACGGCTTGCCTCCCCTGGGCCCTATTTGTTTATTTCTGGTTCTTTTCCTAAGGCTGTTCTTTCAGATGCTACTCCTCTGCCCTGTACTGATGCCCTCCAAAATATGCCAGTAAGCTGTTTAGGCTTTTTAAGGATGCTTCTAGGGAATCGGCATTTGTCCAGCTTAAATCCCAGTTTCTGTCATGGGCTTTGTTTATAATTATCAGCTATCTTAATCAAGTAAATCACCATAAGACTCAGAAACTCTTCCTTTTTTCATCCTCATACTCAAGTGAAGACAATTTACATCTCTGCACCCGCCACACTCACCCTATAAAGTAAGCGTGGTCTGTTCTCCCTTCCTAACCCAGCTTTCTTCGTCGTCCTCCTATGTCCCTGCACCCTGTGGTCCCTCAGGCTGGGGTCCACGTGGAGGGCCTCCTCTCCTGAGTGGACCACCAGCCCCAGCTTCCCTCTCCTTCCTGCCCAGCACAGGTGGTCCCTCCTTTGTCTTTCCGGGGCCCGCCGTCCACCTGCTTGTGGCAGATGCAGCAGCGCCGTACACCATCTCCCGGGTCCCTCGCCATCTCCATGGGCACAGGCCTTTGCTGGCTCGCACCAGCCACCTGCCTGTCTGCAGGGGGCTCCCCAGGCCGCAGGGACCTCTCCTTGCTGCTTATAGAAGTGCCTGGGAATTGCTTTCATCACCCAGTGGCTACTGGGTGTGGGGGGTGTATTTTAGCCCCTTCCCCTTGTGGGGATGACCTCATCTGTCGCCAGGCCCCCCGGAGCCATTTACCCTTTGGGGTTTGTGTTCTCACACCCCCTTTGGCTTCCTTCCTGCCCGGGTCCTGGGTTCCACATCCCCTAATGGGTCTTGTTTTGGTTTGGTTTTCCTGGGAACACCTCTGGTCATTTTCACATGAATCTCCCTTTCAGGATCTGCCTCCAGGACCCCAAACTTAACAGAATGTACTTAGTACTGGTTAAAATCTTGTGTCTCCACCTGACACTAAATGCTGCAGTCTGTGTTGCTAAAAATATTTCTAGTTTAAAAATGAATGATCTTATGGGGGCTTTTAAAATAATTGCTTATTGTGAAGTAATTGTTCTTGACTTTTGTTTTCTTAGATTTTTACATACCAGTGTTCAAAAGAAGGATGCAAGAAAAAAGAGATGCTGCCGGTGACTTGCGACCAGTGCCAGAGAAATTTCTGTATTCAGCACAGACACCCTCTGGACCACGGCTGCAAGCCCCGAAGCCACCCCGGTGGCCGAGCAGGGTGAGGGCAGTTTCCGCAGAGCGGCTGTAGTTCACAGTGGAGCCCGCAGACTCAGTTTAAACTCTCTGCAGGGATGGAGCAGGTGGAGCACTGCTTCACGCCACGTTGGGACCTTTAGTCTTGGCTGCACGACCTCAGCTGAATATGCTCTGACTTAATACTTAATGTTTATTTTGGTCTCTCGATAACCGTTTAATTTCTCATCAGGTTTTTGATTCATGAAAAGGCAAAGTGTGGTTATAAATAAACGGTCAGGGCATAGGCTAGACTGAAGATGATGTGAGGCCGGGTGAAATATGGAAAATGAGTCAAGTTGGATTCTAGTGGTACTAAGCTAGGGAGTGCCTTTGTCACATTTAGAGGAACAGCTGCCCAAACTCGTTGATGAATGAAGATACATGCTCAAGCTATTTCAGTGGCATTTAACAGCTTCTCCTGTTGCCCATGCCTGACCAGGCAGGGCACTCGCTGCCCTAACTTTATAAACCTGTCTGTGGTTTTCTGGGTGAGCAAGCGAAGGGGGCTCAGTGTGTATTGATGTGACCTTTCTCTGTAGGGGTTCAGCCACGAGGGCCTCTGAGCCCCAGGCGTCAGGAGCCTTAAGCACCTGCTCTCCCCGTTGGCTGGCCCGGCGATTCAGGTATCACCTGGTGGCATGTGCAAATGTAGTTGCCTGGTTGTTGTGTTGTGCTCAGTAACTGCTTACCCCACGCCCAGCAGTGTATGGCTTAGCCACGGGCAATGCATGACTCTGAGTCTAGCTTTCTCAAACCCCATATTATAAACACAATCCTTTTAGCTCATGGAGCTGGTTTCTGCATGCCTTATTTGACCTTTAAGATCAAGACAGATCTTAAAAAAAATTTACTGTTTTGTTCTCTTTCAGATGGAAAACAAGGAGATGATGACATGATTATACCTGTTCTTCAAAGGAGCACACGAGCTCATTCTTGTAGATAACTCTTAATCTTTATAGATAACTCTTATGCTCTAGCACTTTCATACTTGGTATGGCAAGCAGACTGAGACATTATCAAAACTTTCCCATAAAATATTGGGTAGGATACTCTGCCGTGGGCTCAGCTTATATACCAGGCCCCCTGGCTTAGTGAACTGAGGATCTGAGTGTGGCTGGGGGCATGCTCTGCTCGGGGCTGGCCTGGTCAGGGGCCTGGAGCGAAGGCAGCTCTGGCTAGGAAGGGCCACATCTCCCTGGATAAGGTCTTTGTCCCAAGTGGTTCCTGCTCTCCTACTCACATTCCAGGGCCCAAGACACAGCTGTATGACCAAACCAGATCCAAGGGGACCTGGGAAATTTCTGTTTTTAGGAAAGCTGGAGATTTGTTTTGGTGGCCTGCTACTTGTTGTCTCTACCACAGCTGACTTCTGAAAATGGGCACAGTTGTCTGCCAGCAATGAGCCAGTGTGTGAAACAGCTTATCTGTACCTGGGTACAGTTTCAACTCCAAGGAAAAGCCACACAATGCCAGCTGTTAAGGGCAGAGCTCTGTCCACTGTTGAAGTGATAGAAGCTGTCAGAAGTGATACACAGAACTGCAGGGAAGGGGCTTTTGCATACTGGGGGTTACAGAGGCTGTTTTTTTGTAGTTTAAGAGTAAACCACGTGAGCTGAGAGAGGATCCTGTGTACCCCACATTTATACTTTAGATGATGAGCAGGGCCCCATCATCAGGGCCCTGGCCCAGCCCAGTTTCCACTCCTAGTCCTGACTTTGTCCAACCACAAATAGACTCTGTAAACACCGATGATGTCGTTATCAGTGCTGGGTTTACACCGACAGGTTCTGTCCTTGGATGAGGGAGCTCTCCTCTCTTTGGCCCATAGGCTTCAGTAAATAAGTAAAATGAAATGTCTGAACCTAGGTCCTGGGTCTCACCCTCCAGGTAATCCGGCCACACATTCCAGCGTCCCTGTGCTGGTTTGAAAGTTGTGTGCCCCGAGCCATGTCCTTTAATTCTGATTCGGTATTGTAGTGTGGAAACTTTGACTGTATTGTTCTTATGGAGATGTGACACACCCAGTTGTGAGCATGGCCACATGACTACTGGTTCAAGGTGGGTCTTGATTGGGTTATTGGAGTCCTTTAAAAGGGGGGACATTTTGGAGGAAACTCAGTTGCTCCAGCGCCAACAGAGATGCAGAGCCCAGCAGACGTTGCCATGTGCCTTCCCATGAGATGCTCAGCAAACCAGAACCCAGAGCTGGGTCCCGGAGGAGCTAAGTGAAGGCCACAGACAGAGGAAACCACGGGCATCGGAAGCTGCAGTACTGGGAACAAAGACCAGCAGATGCCAGCCACACGCCCTCTCATGTGACTTTGACCTTTCCTGAGAGAAGGTATCTTTATCTGGATGCCTTGGTTTGGACATTTTTATGGCCTTAGAACTGTGAACTTGTAACTTAACAGATTCCCCTTTTAAAAAGCTGTTCCATTTCTGGTATGTTGCATTCCTGCAGCTTTAGCAAACCAAAACAGTCTCTTTGAGATACTTACTACATTGGGATTAACAAACGTCTGCACGACTCCTTTATCTGTTTTTGAGTCGTCAGAGGAGGAAGGGCTTATGTCCAGTCTCCATCCTGCACCAGGCAGCCAGTGCTCTTCTTCCAGCCTGGGCATCCCATGGCATTTTTTCTAGACCAACAGTCCCCAAACTTGACTGCATTAGAATTGCTTAGAAGTTTTGGGCCCCAGAGTTGGATTGTTTAGATCTGGGGCAAGATTTTGCAATTTAACAAGTCCCCGTGCGCTGTCACCACCGCCACTGCTGCAGTCTGGAAACCCCGTAGGCAAGCCCCGTCCTGTGCCCGGGCTCTCTGGTGGCACGGCCAGCAGCAGGTAGGCTTTGGAGTGCCTGGAGTGCTACTCTGCAGCTGAGGAGCGGCCTTTTGGTTGTATTTCAGCCATCGAAAAAACTAATGCTTGATTCAGTTATTAAAAAACTTTTAAGTATGTTTGGAACTTGGGTGTGTGAATTTTTTTCAGTTGTCACTTTATGAAATCTAAAAAGCAATCAAATGTTTGATGAAAATTTAATGTTCAGATTGAGATGTGTCCAAAGTGAGAGTTTAAAAACATACCAGATGTAGAAGACAATGGGAAAAAAAGAATATAAAAAAATCTCATTGTTACAAGTATTTACACAGTGTTGAAATGATATTTTGGATATGATTTGTTAAATAAAACATTAAAATTAATTTTGTATTTTAATGTGGCTACTAGGAATTTTTAAATCAGGAGGCTTGTATTTCTGCTGAACAGCTGTTCTAGATCATCCAAGGCAATACTTGTGTTTTTATCAGGAAGAATTATCCATGTATTAGTGTATTCACTTTTCTCTCTGCAGGTTTGACTGGATTATTTAAATAATATGAGCTTTCTGACCATCTCAACTCATTTTAACATTTTCCCTTCAAAGTACTCGTAAAGTTAGTGTGTTAAAAGTTAGGAATTTAAATGGCTCGAAAGGGGGAGAGTTAGGGAAGTAAAAGCCCCTGGCCCCTCCCCAGAAAGTGTCCCTTGCACCTTGACCATACACAGTCCTCTCCACTGCTGCCCTCCAGATACCCATTATCCTTCCTTCTCACTGATCTCCACTACTGCAATCCACCCAATTTTTTTTTACCCTCCTTATCTCATTTTCATTTTCTTTTTTTTAACTTACCTGTCTATAACCTGGATAAAGGAACACCAGCCACTAGGTTGTCGTAATTACACGGTCACACTGTAAAAGCTGTATGGTTATATAATTATCCTTAAGAATCAAGGCTACTGAAACAGTTCAGCAGTTTCAGGTATTTCCCTCCAGCCACTCAAATACACCATAAACTAAAAGGGGTTACCTTTCAACTCGGAAGTCTCAGCCACTGAAACTTATTTTGTCTCATTTCTCTCTTCCCCCTTTTGGTCAAGAAGGCTTTCCCAGCTCTTCCACGGGAGTCATGTCCCATGTTGTCAGGGAGACTCACGTCCCTTGGAGCCATGTCCCATGTAGTATGGAAGGCAGTGAGTTCACCTGCTAAGTTGGCTGCATGCATTCTTAAGACAGGAGTGGCAAGTTTTGTTCTGTCTTCATCTATGCAAGGTAGGAAGGGGTTCATTTTCCTTGGTTACTGGGCTGCTTCAGTGGAAATGCTCAGCTGGGATTGTGTCCTGGGTATGTGTTATGCGGAGCAAACTGGCATCTGGCCTGAGTCTCCTTACGGCTGACTGCACACGGTGCTGGGCTTGGGTGGCGCCTCCCAGCAGCACCTGCACCGGGAACCTCCTGTGGCTCCTTCACTCGTTCTTGGCTCCAGGGGACGGCATCCTCTGAGAAATATTGTGAGTGTGGCAGGTTAAACCTTAAGCTTTACTGACACTAGAAACCTCGTGTGTGAGCCTGTGAATTACCTGCTTCCCTGGAGTGAGTGTAAAAGTCGGCTCTTTGAAGTTTTGACCTTACATATGTTTAATAATTAAATTATTTTTATTGTAGTAAAATATATATCACATAAGTCATTTTAACCATTTTAAGTGGACAGTTCTTTGACAATAGACAATGCTGTGTAGCTTTCACCACTGTCCCAAGCCAAAGCCATGCTCATTTGTCAATAACTCCCCGTTCCACTTTTTCCCCACTCTGGGTCACCACTACTCTGCTTCTGTCTCTATGAATTTGCTTGTTGTAAGTATTCCATGTAAGAGAAATCATACAGCAGTTATCCTTTTGTGTCTGGCTCATTTCACTCAACGTTACATCTTCACGGTTCATCAGTTGTAGCGAGGACCAGCTCTGCACTTCTTTTTGTGGACAAGTGACGCGCCAGCGTATGGACGGACCCCGTGTTGTTTACCATCTGTTAATGGATACTTGGCTTACTTGCACCTTTTGGCTCTTGTGGATAATGCTGTGATGAGCATCGGTGTACAAACACCTGTCTGAGAACCTGCTTCCAATTCTTTGGGGCATATGCATAGGAGGGGACCTGCCAGGTCATAGTGATTCTGTGCTTACCTTTGTGAGGAACCACCAAGCTATTTTCCATAGCGGCCACACCGTTTTACATTTCCACTGAAAATGTACAGGGGCTCCTATTTCTCTGTATCCTTTTCAGCACTTGTTTTCTGTGTAATAATAGCTATCCTAGAGGGTGTGAAGTGGTATCTCATTGTTTTAATTTACATTTCTCTAATGGCTAGTGATGTTGAGCAACTTTTCATACACTTATTGGCTGTTTCTTCTTTGGGGAAATGTCTAGTCACATTCTTGCCCCCATTTTTTAACTGTGTTTTTGTTTTGAGTTGCAGCAGTTCTATTTTTTGGATATTAAACCCCATCAGATATTTGGTTTTCAAATATTTTTTCCCATTCTGTAGGTTGTCTTTTTACCTTCTCATAATGTCCTTTGATGCACACGTTTTTTAATTTTGATGTTCCTCATTTTATTTATTTTTCTTTTGTTGTTTTGCTTTTGGTGTAAAATCTAAAATCTGAATTACTTCATTACTTTTTTTTTGTATTTAGTTGCTTTTTTCTATTGTACTATTTTGATTTCCTTTTTAATAGCCTACTTCAACTAATCCCAATCTAGTTTCAGCAGTATACAAACTCTACTCCTATGTATCTCTGCTCTTCCCCCTTTGAATTGTTATTGCTTCAGATTACATCTTTATATAGTGCATGCCCATTGTGGTTTTTAAATGTTATTTTACACATTTTCTTGTTAAACATATATGGCAAAAAAGCAGTTATAAACCAAAAGTACAGTAATGCAGGCTTTTATATTTCCCTCGATAGTTACATTTACCAGTGTTCTTTATTTCTCTTACAGCTTTGAGTCACTGTCTTGGGTCCTTTTATCTCAGTCTGAAGGACTCCCTTCAGCATCTCTCCTAGGGCAGGCCTTTGGCTAGTGAACTCTTTCAGCTTTTGTTCATCTGTAAATGTCATCTTCATTTTTGAAGGATGATTTTTCCAGCTATAGAATTCTTGGTTGACAGTTTCTTCCTTTAAGGACAGTGGACAGGTCATCCCTGTCTCCTTGCCCCCACGGTTCCTGACAAGAAATCTTCTGTTAACCCTGCTGGGGATCCCTTGCATGTGACAAGGCGCTTCTCTGTGGTGGCTTTCAAAGTCCACTCTCTGTCTTCAGATTCTGACAATTTCACTCTAACGTGCCTTAGTGAAAATCTCCGGGAGTCTGTCCTGCTTGGAGTTCTTGAGCTTCCCACATGTGCACACTCATGTCTTCCATCAAATTTGTAAGTTTTTGGCCTTTATCTCTTCAAGTATATTTTTTTGCCCCTTTCTTTGTGTCCCTCTGGACACCATTGTGTCAGCATGTTTGATGCTGTTCCACATTCTTTCAGGCTCTGTTCGTTTTTATTCATTATTTTTTCTTTCTGTTCCTCACACTGGATAATTTCAATTGTCATGTCTTCATTCCTATTTAAATAGACATTTCTCCAAAGAAGATATTAAATGGCCATGCTTAACATAATTAGCCAAATTATTAATTTCAATTAGTAAGCTGAAACAGGGAGACACCAGGTAACACACACTAGATATGTTGGTTTGAGAGGATTACGGACCCTAGAAAAGTCGTGTTTTAATCCTAATCCATTTTGTGGAGGCAGCAATTTCTTTTAATCCCTATGGAACAGTGTATGTTGGAAACTTGATTAGATTATCTCCATGGCGATGTGGCTCGCCCAGTTGAGGGTATTAACCTTTGATTAGATGGAGATGTGACTCCATCCATTCCAGGTGGGTCTAAATTATTTTACTGGAATCCTTTAAAAAAGGAAACATTTTGGAGAGAACTGTAAAGCCATGAGATCCACGAGAGTTGAGAGATGCAGCCAGAGACCTCTGGAGATGAAGAAGGAAAACGCCTCCAGGAGAGCTAGCAGACATTGCCATGTTTGCCATGTGCCGTTCCAGTTGAGAGAGAAACCCTGAATTTCATCAGCCTTCCTTGAACCAAGGTGTCTTTCCCTGATGCCTGAGAGTGGACATTTTTATATACTTGCTTTAGTGACTATTTTTTTTTGCATGGGCAAGCACTGGGAATTGAACCTGGGCCTCTGGCACGGCAGGCAAGAACTCTGCCACTGTACCACCATTGTCTGCCCTATAGACTTGCTTTAATTGGGACATTTTCATGGTCTTAGAACTGTAAACTTGCAACTTAAATTCCCCCTTTTAAAAGCCATTCTATTTCTGATATATTGCATTCTGGCAGCTAGCAAACTAGAAAAGATGGCGATTATTAAAAGAAATTGAAGGGCTGCAAGGGTAGTACAGTGTAGAATTCTTGCCTACCACGTGGGAGACTGGGGTTCAATTCCCAGCCCATACACTTCCTAAAACCATCAAAGAAAAAAACAAAAATTCAACATATGATACTGTAATGAGGGCATACTCACATGGAAAAAGAATGCAATGTGATCCCCGCAATACAGCACACAAAAGTAAAACACTGAGAATACCAGGTGTGGGTGAGGCTGCACAGGAGCAGGGACACGTGTGAAATACTGGTGGAATGTAAGGTCATGCGGCCACTGTGCAACATAGTATGGTAGTTTTTCACAGAATTAAACACAGAATTACCACCTGACCCAGCAATTCCAAGTATATACCCCAAACTACTGAAAACAGGAACTCGGACAGGTATTTGTACAGCAATGTTTATCACAGCACTACTCAGAAGAGTCAAAAGGTGGGAGCCACTCAAATGTCTATCGATAGATGAATGGATAAACAGAATTGGGTCCATCCATACAGTGGAAAGCTGCAAAAAGCAGTGCAGAGCTGGTCCATGCCACATGGATGAACCCTGAAGACGTGACATTGAGTGAAACAAGCCAGACACAACAGGACAGCTACTATATGATTTCCTCTTATACGAAATACTTAGAATAAGCAAATTCACAGAGAACAGAAAGCAGAGTAGTGGTGACCAGGGTGAGGGGAGGGGGTTACTGCTAAATGAGCGTGAGTTTTTGTTTAGGATGATGAAAATAGCCTGGAAATAAAGAGTGGTGAATGTTACACAATACTGCCAACATACTTAATGTTAAAGAATTGCCCGGTTTACGTTTTATGTTGTGTATATTCTACCACAATTATAAACAAATTACATAAAATGCATTAAAAACTAAGCTTTTTTAAAACTTTTTTATTGTGAAATATATACAAAAAAGCAATAACTTTCAAGGTACATTGTAAAAGTAGTTATAGAACAGATTTCAGAGTTTGGTATGGTTTACAATTCTACAATTTTAGGTTTTTCCTTCTGGCTGCTCTAAGACACTAGAGACTAAATGAAATATGGATATAAGCGATTCAGCAGTCCTACTTATTTGTTAAATCCTGTCTTCTCTGTTACAACTCCTTCTTCTTTGATCTTTCTACCAATCTTTAGGGGTATTTGGGCTATGCCCATTCTAACTTTTTCACATTGGGAAGAGCTGTCGATAAATGGGATAGGGGGATGGAACTGGCTGATGTTCTTGGAGAGGCTGGGCCCTCAGGTTTCAGGACTCTCTGGCCTAGGAACCGTCTGGAAGCTGTAGGTTTCTGGAATGTATGCATAGTGCATGGGACTTTTGTAGAATCTCAGAGTCCTAGGTGTTTTTTAGGGCTGGCAGGAATGGTTTTGGTTGGGCTTTGGCAAACCATGGTAAATAGCAATATCTAGCTGAAGCTAAGCTAAGCTTTTAAAATGATCTTTTTGAAAAACCATACAAAGAAGCCGAGTGGCTGTTTAATTTTATGTTCTGGAGGTTTCCTTATTTTGAACCAAAATTAAAGCTACTTTTTGTAGATAGTTTTGCTTTGGCTGAATCTTAAGGAGAAAAACCAATTCAGAAAGAAGAGAATACTAAGGAGCCAGGTTTCCTGCTTCTGGTTTTACACAAACGCTCCCTGGAGACCAGAGCTACTGGAAAGATTGCTGTCTCTACAGCAATCAGGCAGAAAGCACAGGGAATATTAGGGAAAGACTCAGTTACTTGAGCTTACCTCAGAAAGCTCCCAGGTGTCAGCTCCCAGGTGCTGCAAGGTGAAGCCCTCCCCGTGGGATGGCCGGCCAGACGTCTGGCTTGGGGCTGCTGTGTTCCCCTTCCACTATGGAGGGTCCTTTCTGTGCTGCCTCAGCAGTGTGGTCTGTATGGTGTGGGAGGCAGTCTGTGGCTTGACAATGCCAGGTCTGCCTCCCTCCCCTGCCCCAGATCGCCCCACCCCATCTGGAGATGGTGGATCTTGGAAGATCTGGCCACTGCAGTGGCTCCCACACTCGTCCAGGTCTCAGAACCCTACCAGCCTTGGCATTCTGTGGTGTATCAGGAAACACTGTCAAATGGAACAAATATTGTGATGAGCTTGGTGTTTTGATAAAATCAGATACATCATATACTGAAATCTAATATAGGAAAGCTATAACAAGCATTGAGGTTTAAGATGAAGTCTGTAGGAAGAAAGACAAGTTGAGAAAATTGTATCAGTTGGATTTGGGCCATGAGTTAGGAAAAAAACAGCTTTCTTCAACTTCAGGGCCTAAGATCCTCGGGAGCTGGTCAGTTGTTAAAATGGCCGGTAATACGGCGGAACAGTCGTGCTTCCTGATGTTTACTTATTTAAGCTCTGAGCCTTGTACAGGACCATTTGTCGTTTGATTTTCATAGTCCTCAAAAGAGTACAAAAGACTGATTAAATATGCATCTGCTTCTGGAAGTATAAGCCCCATCCTGGTGGAGAAAACCAGGATGGAGCTATTACACAGAAAGCTGCATCTTCTGTAGCCAAAAGAACTGCTTTGTGATAATTAATAGAAATATATTTTAAAAAATTGCTATACTCTCCTGCTTTGAATGTCCTAAGTTATTTCTACTGCGATGCAAATATAATTATGAAGCCATTGTATGGTTTACAGTTATGAAAGCAGGCATCAGGCTTCCACGTGCCTCAGGGTGGTTGTGGAAACTTGAAGGAATCAAATAATTCCAAGTGTTTTGCCCCCTTGAGACCCAAACAGAAGGAACGTTAGCACGATCTCTTTGGCCTCTGACAAGGACCACTGTGGCAGCTGTGTGGCTGGGTTGGGGGGTGGGGGAAGTGTGTGCGTGGGAAGACCCCTCCAGGCTGCAGAAGCAGCAGGTGAGAGATGATGGGACGTGGACTCGGTGGGGGGCAGGGAGACGGAAAGTAGTGAATACACTTCAGACCTGCTGCCACCTGACAGGATGTGCTGCATGGGGACAGAGGGATAAGGCAAAGTGTGACTTCTCCTGGTGCCACCCTCTGGGCTGGGGGAGGAGAGAGTGGGGCATGATGTGGAAAGGGATGCGTTGGGGAGGAAAAAACAGGAGTTAAACTTGGAACATGTTATGTTTGAGATGTCAGCCTGCTATGTTGAGAAGGCATGTGGATGTGTAAGTAGTTGGTGGGAGGGAGGCTGACGCTAGTAAAATAATGTGAGTTTAGTTAGCATGGAATTCGGTCTAAAGTGAGGGCAACAGAGGGAA